>CABHPQ010164604.1:0-17255 GCA_902168405.1 Peromyscus aztecus | reverse complement strand
AAGGAAGGAAGGAAGGAAGGAAGGAAGGAAGGAAGGAAGGAAGGAAGGAAGAAAAAGAGAGATTGCCTCATATTGTTTATGCTCGGTGTAAATATTTGGTCATTGTTATTTTTTAAGATAATTGAAGTTTCAAAATTATGTCTTTCCTTGGTTTGTTACAGTTTTAAGAAAGGAATGACACAAATGAGCATGCACAATATTTTGGCACAAGGGCTGACAAGAAGACTCAACAAACAAAGTCTTGCTTCCGAGTCCGATGACCAGAGTTCAATCCCCAGGACTCATGTGGTGGAAGAAGAGAACTAACTTCTACAAGTTGTTCTCTGAGCTTCACACATGTGATGTGGCATGGACACACACACACACACACACACACACACACACACACACACAGGAAACAAATAAAAATGTGATAATTTCTTTAAACGAAACAATACAAAAGATCATAAATCTAATGTTTTATTACTTAATGGTAGAGCAATATCAAACACATTTTACAACTATAAACAAGGTATCTAGATAGTTATACAAATTGTTTTTTAATCTAAGATATTGAAATATCTTTAAAATATCTACATCCAATACTCAAATAGCATTTTTTCTAACAAACTGTTATTGAGATGCACTATAGATCTGAAAAAACCGGTAGTGCATAGGCATTTGAAGTGAGAGAGTCTGTTCATCTGGGAATCTGGCAGGGTCTGGGATGCGACAGAAGCATGGCCACTCCAGCCCTCCTCAAGCCTCGGGTAGATGGTTCCCATTTTGGTTCAGCAGTAACAACAGCAACAGTTCTTGCCTTTCCTGCCCTGCTGACACCTGTGACCTTCCAATGGTGACTATGTGAACAGCCTTGAATGGAATAAAGAAAAAAAAAAAGAGATTTTCCTACTTTTAGGATTCATTTTTTTTGAACATTTTTGCTGCATGGACTTTATAAATGTTATGTATTTTGAGTTAGGCAATAAATATCCAGTGCTGAAAAGCTGAACAATTCAAATGAGCCATTAAAGTAATTAATTTCATAGTGTTTTCAATTTTATGGGTTTAAAGCTTTCATGGAAAAACTGAACATTATTTAAAAACATACTTTAAGTGGTCACATGGCTTTTACAGCCTATACGTGTATTTTTTGGTAGATGTCAATTATCCTTTGAACTTAGTAGTTTTTACTTTGAGATAAAATTCATGTTAATTATCCCTAAATTGTGATTTTTAACAATCATATTAGTGGCTAGAAGAAAAAACTTGAGTTCCCACATGGTTTAACAAGGTAACATTACAGTTATTTAGAAAAACACCATGATTAAAAGAAAGATAAATTAGAGGGCAGTTTCCAAATGGCAGCTTTTTGATACTGGAGTGGTATGATGACAAAGTCAGACGACTTTATAACACAGGTGTCTGCAAGGAGCTCATGAGCATTTCATGTGCCGTGAGCAAGAGAGCTGCATGCTCATTATGGCGAGGTTCACAAAGTATCAAATGGCTCTGAGCTTTGCCATCTGTGCCTGTAATCCAGAAAATTACACCTGATGCAAAGTACAGTGTTAGAAACCTGTAATATAATGGAAACTATTCTAAAAGAGACAGCATGGGGTTTCTGGGGTGGTGTGTGCAGACTCAGCGTGGAATGGCCACACTACAGGGTTTTCTCAGTTGGCACACCCTTTCAAGTACACACTCTTTTTCAGTTCTATGGTAAAGGCGTTTCCTGTAAAGTATGCCACAGAGCTCATACTCCAGACTAAGAGTGGTATGAGTGATTTCATGACATACATCTGAATAATGGTCATTTGTCTAAGACCAAAGCTTTATAACTTCTACTATTTTATGTTCTGTTCATAGCATCATATAGCATCATTAGCTACAATTACTTTCATTACTGATGGATCTCTCTTTTTTTTTTCTACATTAGGTTGTATGTACTTCATTTCAAGGTGACATTCTTGAAGAGGTCACCACAGGGCATCATAATATAATTATATAAACTCAAACTGCTCTTGTTGGATCAAACAATATAATCAATATATGTTAAGTTCAGATCTGCCAGAATCAGCTTTGCAAGAATAAAGGTTAGTATACCAATAGTGGTGGCAGGGCACAGGGCATGAAAGGAATCACTCAGTAGCAGTAGGTACTATGGTTTATGCCACCAAGAGGACTAAGGAAGTCTAGAGGCTCAGGGAAGTGGTAAAATTACATTGTTTGGGACTGTATGTAATGGTGACTTCAGCTTGAGAAATCTCAATGTAAAAGTACAGCTCTTATCTGTGGTGATACATTGTGTACCCCAATAAAGCTTACTTGAAAATTGTGTATCCCAAAAGCTTGCCTGGGGATCAGAGGACAGAGCCAGCCACTAAATTAGACATAGAGGTCAAGCAGTGGTGGCACACACCTTTAATCCCAGGAAGTAATGTGGCAGGACACAAAAGGTATATAAGGCATGAGGAAACAGGAACTCTCTCTCTTGAGGCTGAGGATTTCATAGAGGTAAGCTAGTGGCTGGCTGTTCTGCTTCTCTGATCTTTCAGGCAAGCTTTATTGGGGTACACAATATATCACCACACTTATCTCAAACAAGACAAATGGAGTCAAATATGAGTGATCATGGCCTGTGAACACAGGTTCGTGTTTCACAAAACACTGTCTTCCAACATGGTAGCAGCTTCTTGAAGTTCTGATTGTAACAAAACAAAGTCAGTATTATAAAATATATTTGTGGGAACATTAGGCAGGTTGTAGAAATGTGAGGGAATCTCTGCTATAGGCTTTGGATGCCATCTGATGACATTCTTAGCCTTCTGGTTGGTGGAAGTTAGTGGTCCCTTGTACACTGCCAATAGATTTACTTGATAGTCACAAGGATAGATACTAGGGGAACACAGTGGTGAGCAGTGAATGACCATAATTGAGGTTAAAGGTAACCCAAGTCACTTGGCTGACCTGAGACATTCCAGCTCTCCACAACCACAGAGGTTCTATTTGCTCTTTTCACCTTTGTGCTTTATGTAGGTTCTGGGAGTCAAACTCATGTCTTCAGTATTGTGAGGCAAGCATCTTTACCCGCCGAGTCATCTTATAGGCCTATGACTGAGGAGTTTTTGTTTTTTTCCTTTTTTTTTTTTTTTTTTTTGAGACAGGGTTTCTCTGTATCCTGGCTGTCCTGGAACTCACTCTGCAGACCATGCTGGCCTCGATCTCAGAGATCCATCTGTCTCTGCCTCCCAAGTACTGGGATTAACAGTGTGTGCCACCACTAACACCCAGCTTCAATCTGTGTTGAAGAATCTTTAGCATAGGTGTGGCTTTTTTAAAAAAACATTAATCCATAGGTGAATTAATCAGTCAGAGAGTAGGGACATGAGTTTATGATGAAGATTTTTAAATAAAATTGCATAAGAAAGTGCTACTCACAGTAAAATAATCTCACTGTGGGCAAAGAACACAGCATACAGAGCTGATCCAGGAAGCCCCAGTGCAAGGCTGACTCTAAAGGCTCCTCAGACTCTCAATATTTCGTGTCGGACTGGTTCCAGATTTTAGGGGCAGGACAAGGAGTCAAGTAAAGTCAACTAGGACTCTACTGCCTTTAATATTTTAGGGATATTTTCAAGAAAGGAGTATAAAAGCTATGAATGTAAAACAGGATAAGGATGTTATAGCAAGCTGTCTTAGGGTTTTCATTGCTGTGAAGAGACACCATGACTATGGCAACTCTTACAATGGAAAACATTTAATTGGGCTGGTTTACAGATTTGGAGTTTTAACCCATTATTGTCATGGTGGGATATGGTGGTGTGCAGGCAGACATGGTGCTGGAGAAGGTGCTGAGAGTTCTACTTCTTGATCTGCAGGTAGCAAGAGAGACTGTTTACAGGGAGTAGCTTGAGCATATATGAGACCTCAAAGTCCGCCGAGACAGTGACACAGTTCCTCCAGCAAGGGCACACCTCCTAACACTGCCACTTTCAATGGGCCAAGTATTCAAACACATGAGCCTATGCAGGGCATACCTATTCAAACCACCAGCAACGGCTACCACAGTAGCAGGGATGGGACTGTCGAGGAATGAATGATCCGAGTAGATAGAAAACAGGTTTATTTAGCCTACTGTAAGGGGCAATAGACTAGACAATAAGAATACCAGCTGTAGCATGAGGCACTGAGTTGCAATGTCTCCATTTTAGAGAATTTCCTTTGTTAGAGTGAGGTGCTACTTTGCAGCCTCTCGGCATCTCATTCCTGCCATGTGATTAAAGGTAGTCAAGATTGGTTTGTGTATGGTCTTGGGAGGTAAGCATGAGTTGTGTCGTGTGTGTAATAAGTAGTCATGAAATCTTTACCATGCAAATAAGGGCTGTCCTAAGTGACCAGTGCGGGCTATGTGAAGAAACCTAGCTTACAGCACTCTGTAATTAGCAGTATGGCTCAAGGCGACCTTTTCTCTTTGGGATTTCTTGAATAAGCTTGAGAAAACTCCCTAATGGAAACTGCAATAATAAATAATGCTGGTTCATGGAGAAGTTGAGACCAATTGCCTCTTAAAATGACTCTTTTAAGGGAAGTGTTGTAACCATGGGGCCATGACCAGGCCTTCAGATGGGAGGAGACATAGCTTAAAATGAAAGATAAGAAAAGATAACACTCACAAACATCATGGCAGGGAAACTGAGAGAGTCTTCCAAGAAAAACCACAAACAAAAAGAAGGTCTGGCTTTTGTTAAGTGTTATTGGATAATGGGAAATTCCACCCTACATTAATTTAGTTTGACACAGTGACTCCTGTTATACATGGAGCCAATACTAGATGGGACCCTAAGTTTCTCTTCCAGCTACAAGGGCAAAACACTCAGTTTGGTACAACGTTTTCAAGGTAACAGATTGGCCTTCTTGTGTGTGGGGGCATTGGATTCCCTTTGGGTTCTTAGTCTCACTAATAAAAGAATTTAAAAACAGACTTGCAAGCATTCTAGATGACTATTTTATTAAACATTTATAGAAAAACAACAGTACATGAAGGCTAAAAATCCCAGCAACCACAAAGCACAGAGCGAGGGGGTGTAGAGAAAAAGGCATGTTTTTTCAGCTAGGCATGGAAGTCAAAGAAATGCTTAGAAAGGGCAAAGAGTGAGAGAAAACAGGCTTAGGAATGGTGAGCTATAGGTCTGAGTTCAGAGGGCCCTGATTCTAGCCTCTTGTATTCCATGGCAAAGGAATGCATTAAGGACACATGGTAAGAATTAGGAATAACATATTGAACCACGAAAGACTCCAGATGGCCAAAATAATCCTGAGTAAAAAGAACAATGCTGGAGGGATTACTCTTCCAGACCTCCAGATATATTACAGAGCCATAATAACAAAAACAATATGGTACTGACATAAAAAAACATACAGATCAACGGAACAAAACAGGAGATAGAAATGTGAGTACATCTAATTAAAGCCATCTAATGTTTGTCAAAGATGTCAAAAACACACACTGGAGCAAAGACAACATCTCCAACAAATGGTGCTGGGAAAATTGGATGTCTACTTGTAGAAGAATAAAACCAGAGCCATATCTATCACTCTGCACAAAAATCTGACTCCACATGGAATCAAAGACCTAAATGTGAAATGTGAAACACTGAACCTGCTAGAAGAGTACCCTAAAAGCCATAGATGTAGGAAGAGATTTTTGAATAGGGCCCACTTTGCCAGGAATTGAGGCCAGCAATTGATAAGCAAGACCTCTAAAACTAAAAAGCTTCTGAACAGCTAAAGGAACAACCAATGCAGACTTTGGCCATTCTGCCTAGGGTAAGATGAAATACCAAAGTAGTTTTCATTAACATTTCCCCGGTGGCCAAAGATGTTGAACATTTTAAAAACCATCCCTAAGCCATTTGTATTTCATCTTTTGAGAAGTCTCTGTTTAGATCCATATCCCATTTTTAAATTGGCTTGTGTATTTCCTTGATGTGTAGTTTTTTGAGTTACATGTATATTTTAGAAACAAATCTTATGTCAGATATATAATTGGTGAAGACTTTTTTCTCATTCTATATGCTGCCTCTTCACTAGGATGATGGCTTTTTTGCATATTAAAAATTTTTAGTTTCATGAGGTCCCATTTATTAGTTGGTCTTAATGTTTGTACCATTAAGATCCTGTTCAGAAAGTCCTTTCCCATGACTGCAAGTTCAAGTGTATTCCCTACTTTCTCCCCTATCAGATTTGGGGTATCAGGTTTTATTTGAAAGTCTTTGATTCATTTTAGCATTACTTTGTGCAAGGTGAGAGAAAAGGATGTAATTTCATCCTTTTACATGAGGCTATCCAATTTGAATAGCACCATTTGTTGAAGATGCTGTTCTTTCTTCAACGTGTATTTTTGGATCCTTTGTCAAAATTTGGGTAGCTGCAGGTGTGTGGACTTATGTCTGGGTATTTTTCTTCTATTCTGTTGATCAATATATTTGTTTATGATACCTGTGTCATTTTATTTATACCCTGTAGCATAACTTAAAATTAGAAATAGTTATACCTCCAGCCATTCTTTTTTATTGTTTAGGATTATTTTGTCTATCCTGTATTTTTTGTTATCAAATGAAATTTAAGATTTTTTTCAATTTTTATGAAGAACTGTATTGCAATTTTGATAAGAATTACCTTGACTCTGTAAATTGCTTTGGTATGATGGATATTTTAATAATATTTATACTATCAGTTTAGGAGCATGAGAGGATTTTCCATTCTCTGGTGTTTTCTTTAATTTCTTCAATATATTCAAGTTTCTATTACATGCATTTCACTTCCTTACTTAGAAATATCCCAAGATACTTTAACTTTTTAAATCAGAGTGTTTCTCTGATTTTTTTCCTTGGTATTAGGGTCATTTGTATACAGGAAAGCTACTAATTTCTGTGTGTTCGTTTTTGTATCCAGTTACATTGCTGAATGCATTTATCAGATGTAGGAGTTTTCTGGCGGAGTCTTTTATGTATAGAATCCTATCATCTGCAAATAAGGATGATTTGATAATTCTTTTCTTATTTATATTTCTTCTATTTACTTCACTTGTCTTACTGTTCTAGCTAGGGCTTCCAACACTATTTTGACAGAACAAAAACAAGACAAGGCATCCTTGTTTTGATCTTCATTTAATGGAGATCTTTGAATTTTTTAAAACCTTATTTAACATGATGTTGATTGTGGGTTTGTTGTAAACTGCCTTTATTATGAAGAGATATCACTTGTATCCTTAGATTCTCTACTACTTTTTATCATAAAGGGATGTTGACTTTTGTCAAAAGCCTTTTCTAAAGCTAACGAAGTGATTTCTGTGATTTCTGCCTTTGAGTCTGTTTATGTGATGGTGGATTACAGTAATTAATTTATGTATATTGAACTATTCCTACATTTTGGGGATGAAGCCAACTTGCTTATGGTGGACAATCTTTTTGATGTGCTTTTGAATTTCATTTGTAAGTATTTTATTGAGAATTTTTGCATATATGTTCATTAAAGGTATTGCAACATGATTTTTCTTTTCTGTTTTCTTTCTTTTTTTTTAAAATCTTGGTCTGATTTTGGTATCAGGGTAATCGACGAATCATAAAGAGTTGGAAAGTACTCCTTTTTCTATTTTATGGAATAATTTGAAGAGTTCTGGTAGTAGTTGTTTGAAGGTCTGGTCAAATTCTGTCCTGAACTAATCTAGCTATGGGCATTTTTCAGTTGGGAGATTTTTAATTACTGCCTATATCTCATTGGTTACTATGGGCTTATTTAAATTAGTTACTTTATCTTAGTTTAATTTTGCTAGGTCATACGTATTGAGAAATTCACCCATTTGTTTTATGCTTTCCAGTTTAGTGTAGTACAGATTTTTAAAGTTTGTCTGTATGATTCACTGAATTTTCTCAGAATCTTTGTAATGTTTCTTTTTTCATCTATAATTTTATTAATTTGTGTCTTCTTTCTCTTTCTTTTAGTTAATTTGACTAAATGTTTGGCAATTTTTAGTCTTTGAAAAGAACCAACTCTTGGTTTCATAGATTTTTTTTTGTTTGAATTTCATTAAATTCAGCCTTGGCTTTTATTATTTCTTCCTATCTAATCTTTTTTGGTGTTGTTTGTTCTTGTTTTTCCAATACTTTTGGGTGGATCATTTAATTATTAATGTAGGATTTTTCCAGTTTTTAATTTTTTTAATGTAGGTACATTATGCTATAAACTTTACTGTTAGAATTTCCTTCATTCTGTCCCATAAGATTTTGGTATGTTATGTTTTCACTTTCATTTAATTCTAGACATTTTTAGTTTTTCTTTTTGATTTCTTCCTTCACTCAATTTTGATTCAGTAGGGCATTGTTTAGCATTCATGATTATACTTCCTGTTGTTGATATCTGGTTTATTCCTGTGTGGCTACATGATGTGCAGGTTGTTATTTCAGTATTTCTAAGTTTGTTGATTCTTGTTTTGTATCTCAGTATGTGGCTGGCTTTAGAAAACATTCCATGGGCTATTAGGAGGAACTATATTCTTTAGTGCTTGGGTGGAATGTTCAGTAGGTGTCTGTGAGATCCATTTTGATTTATGATGTTATTTAGCCTCTAGGTTTTTCTATTTATTTTTTGTCTTGGTCTATTTATAAAAGTAGATAGAGTATTGAAGTCACACACTATCACTGTGTTAGGGTCAATCCATGATTTTAAATATGTTATTGTTTCTTTTACAAAACTGGTGTCCCTGTGTTTGGCACATAAACGTTTAGAATTGTAATATCCTCTCAGTGGATTTTCCTTTAATGATTATGAAATGTCCTTCCCTCTCTCTTCTGATCGGTTTTGGCTTGAAGTTATTTTGTCAGATACTAGAATAGCTACTCTGCTGTCTCCTTGTTACATTTGCTTGAAAACTTTTTTTCCATCCTTTTAGCCTAAGGTGTGTCTATCCTACATGGTAACCTGTGTTTCTCAGAGGCAGCAAAAAGATGGATTCTGTTTCCTAGTCTAATCATTTAATCTGCATCTTTTTTTTTTTTTTTTTTTTTTTTTGGGAACCAAGACTTAATATTAAAGTTATTATTGAACAATAATAATTCTTGTTATTTTCTTGTAACATTTTGTTCTTAGACCTCTTTTGGTTAACTGTTCTGGGATTATATATTCCTTTTGCCCTCTTGGGTAGTATGTTCAGTCTTCTCTTCAGCATGAAGTGCCCCTTATAATATCCCTTACAGAGCTGGGTTTATGAGCATAAATTCCTTAAATCTGCTTTTTTTATTTTTTATTTTTTTTTTTTGGTTTTTTGGAGACAGGGTTTTTCTGTGTAGCTTTTGGAACCTGTCCTGGAACTCACTTTGTAGACTGGCCTCAAACTCACAGAGATCCACTTGCTTCTGCCTCCCGAGTGCTGGGATTAAAGGCATGAGCCACCCCCCCCCCCCGCCCCTCCCCACTCCCCACCAATTTATTTCTTATAGGCCAAGGAACTCTCAAAGTGCTGGACCTCATATCCCCTGACCCTTTACAGGACTTTCACATATCACCTGCCTCTCAAAGGTTTCAATAGCATGTGCTTTTCTGGAGCATGCTCTGTTTCTCAGATGTCCAGGGAAGAAAGGGTTCCTAGTCTTCACTATGTGGCTTCTTTTACATGTTAATCTTGATGTTTCATTCAGTTCCTATTCTCCAGCCACAACCTGATATCTGAGTGGAAAGGGGAGGAGGGGAGGAGAAGGGGGGGAAAGGGAAGGGGAGGGAAGGGGACAGGAAAGAGGAGCCTGGCAGTCTGTGATCTGACAGGGACTGTTCCCATTTTTCTCATCGAAACCAGGCTGTATCCTGCCATAAGTCATTCCACACTGTGTAAAGCATGGCTTTTCAGACTGTGTCTTTCCCTGACAGACTTCATTTTTTCTTTTTTTAATTAATTTTTTATGCATTTTATTTAACTTTTTTCCATTTATTTTATATACTGACTACAGTTTCCCCTCCCTCCTCTCCTCCTGTTCCCCCATCCCCCCCCACCTCCCATCTACTCCCTCCCCCACCGACTCCTCCTCCATTTCCATTCAGAAAGGGGCAGACCTCCCATGGGCTTGAACAAAGCATGGCACATCTAACTGAGGCAGGACTAAGCTCCTCCCCCTGTATAAAGGCTGGACATGGAGAACAGGTTCTCCAAAGCCAGCTAAGTGCCAGGGACAGGTCCTGATCTCACTGCTAGGAGCCCACAAACAGACCAAGCTACACAACTGTCACACACATGCAGAGGGCCTAGGTTGGTCCCATGCAGGCTCCCTAACTGTTGGTTCAGACTCCATGAGCTCCCAATAGCTCAGGACAGCTGTCTCTGTGGGTTCCTCGGTCATGACCTTGACCCCTCTGGCTTGTACAATTCCTCCTCCCTTTCTTCAGCAGGACTCCCAGAGCTAGGCCCACTGCTTGGCTGTGGGTCTCTGCATCTGCTTTCACCAGTTACTGGATAAAGGCTCTCTGACGACAATTATGGTTGTTATCAATCTGATTACAGTAGATGGCCAGTTCAGGCACCCTCTACACTAGGGGTCTTACCTGGGGTCATCCTTGTGGATTCCTGGGAGTTTCCTGGGCACCCCGCTCATCAAGACAGGTAGACTCCATTTTGCAAGCAGATTCCGTTTTGAGGAGGGAGGATTACAGTGCGTTTGGTAGACATGCAAACAACCCATCTGTCTGGCACTATTCAACAAGCACAGAGTGATAGTTAACTCATGCAGAAAAGCAGAGAGTGACCTGATAAATTTATCAAAGAAACTTGGGACTACTGGAGCATAAAGGAATGCTAAAATCATACCAGGAAAACTAGGCCCAAGAACTTACTGAGTATCAGGCTGGGAAAAGGTTCATTTTGGACCCCTCACGTGGACCCCATAAAGAGGAGAACACCTAACACTGCCTTGGTGCGAGTCCCACAGCCCTATCATCTGATCACCCAGTGTGTACATCAAAGGATAAACAGGCAGAGGGCTCCCAACTGTCCCAGGGACTTCAAACAGGCTTAAACCGCCATCCATTCATCACCCTTTGTCTATTTGGACCTCTCACCCAACTGTGCACCCATTCTTTCATCTGGATCTGGTCCTGCCCTTCACCTCTCTAGCTACCATAGTCCCACACCTCACTCCTGCAGCTCACCTCTGACCTGACAGTCTGTCTCCATGGCAGCGACAGTAAGAGCAGCAGCACTTCCCTCAGATTTCCATCCGGGCTCCCCGTATTCTTTCTGCAGAGACTTTCATGCCTTTCAGTGAGTTTCCCAGCTTCTGACTCAGGATTCTTGAAACTCCTTAAACTCTGCTGCAACCTCTTTAACCCCTTTGGCTATTCTGCCACTGACACAGAGCTATTCGATTTACGGTGTGATACGTGAAGTGTGGTCTGAGAGCTATTACTAGTTATTAAGATTGAAAAGAAGGCACTTGTATTTACTTTGGCTAGTGTCTTAGAGTTTCCATTGCTCTGATGAAATGCCACGACCAGAAGCAACTTGTGGAGGAAAGGGTTTATTCCACAAAACAGGCAAGTCCATCATTAAAAGAAGTCAGGGCAGGAACTTGAGGCAGGAACTGAAGCTGACAGAGAAGCAGTGCTGCTTACTTGCTTACTCTTCGGGGCTCACTCAGCCTGCTTTCTTTTAGCATCCAGGACCACTATCTTAAGGGTGACACCACTCCCAATGGACTAGGCTCTTCTACATCAATCTCTAATTAAGAAAATGCATTACAGATTTGTCTACATGCTAATCCTATGGAGACATTTTCCTCGATTGAGAATTCCTCTTTACAAATGACTGTAGCTTGTGCCAAGTGGATATAAAACTAGCCAGTCCAATTGGCTTTCAGGAAAATGGGCCTACTTGCTATTATTTTTTGTTCAATAAATCCTGACATTGTTGAAGGACCCAAACATGTTTGTCTATGTTTCCAACATAGTGTGTTCATGTGGTCGTCTTTTATTCCAGGCCTTGTCTCCACAGACATGTGTACTTACTTGGTATAATGAAAAGAGTCCTAATACTTTACTGGATAAATGAAACTGAGGCAGGCCCCGGGTCATTGAATTGGCTCAGTGACTTAAAGCCTTTTGACCAGAGTGCCACCTCAAAACTCACAGTACAAAGAGATAACTTACTCCGACAAAGTTGTTCTTTGGCAGCCTCCCACATCTCTTGCAGCATATCCCCCCCCCCCTAAAATATAAAATGTAAATTAAATCTCAGGCCCCTTTTTCTAAGAGCTCCATGGCAGTGGCTAAGAGACATTTTTCTTAACGGTTCTTACTGATTATGACCCGGCTTCCTTTCCAATCAAGACTAAGCCACTACTCCCATCCACCCCTCAAATTTACAGCATATGTGTGAGACTTGAGCCTTCTTAGCTTCAGGACAGTGTGCCCCTGGGTGATAATTAATTAAGGAGATGAGAACATTGAAAAACAAGAGAACCAGAAAGAAATCATTAGAAACTACTGTTGAACAAGAAAACGAGACAGTACCCATGGCTAGTCGCACTTGGTGGAGCTTTGGCGTTATCTGTCTCAACAGATCTGCTGCAGCACTGGACTTCAGGGAAACGTAGTTGGATGGTAAAGGCAGACACCACAAATGTCTGCTGCTGGGCTTGTGGGGTGACTCACAGCACAGACAGCTCTGTCCCAATCATTCTGACTAGTCAGAGAACATCTGCTAGAGTCATCTTCTCAGAATACCATGCACGATTTGGCTCTCCTTTTGGCCCTGGCCTACTTTTGCTTTTTTAACTTGGCTGAGTTGGTTTTATGTCTGACATCATTTTCCAATGTACATGGATTTCACAATTCAAATCTACCTAGGGATGATTGATTCCATATAAGATGACTAAAGCATGTAATTAAGATTTAACAATGATATTTAATCTAAAAGTGTTGGATGGGAACCAAGATTTCTTATAGAAAACTATCTGCTTATTTATCCTTAATAACACATAAGAAGTGAGAGTAAATTTAAAAAAAAATCACAATACAAATCAATCAATGCTTCCTGTTATAAGTAACTAGCTTTGTTTGCTGAGGATTTGATAATTTAATTTTCTCTTATTGGCTGAAAAGACATTCAACGTTAAAAATATATATATCACCTGGGACATCATCTTTGCTTAGATTACAGTTTGAAACACTGGAAAATGGCTGGGGCCCCTGGAGCATGTTACAGACCTCTCATACTTGAAGGGCAGTGTCTGCTTTGTGGTAACTTAACCATCCTTAAGTGGGGAAGGCTGCACCCTGATGTGCTCAGAAAACGCCCGGTTTAGATGGAGTCACAAAGGAATGCTCTGCTGATTTCTCTCTTTCTCCACCATGTGGCTTCCACTCCCTTCTGAGGTTTAGATCTTAAACTTGTATCCCGACCACTCAAACACCACTCTCCTTTCCCTAAACTTCTCTCTTGCTGATCCGTTTTGTTTGTCTGACTTTATCGGTTTCCTCCCCGTCCAGAAGGCCCTTTCTTTCTTTCTTTCTTTCTTTCTTTCTTTCTTTCTTTCTTTCTTTCTTTCTTTCTTTCTTTCTTTCTTTCTTTCTTTCTTTCTTTCTTTCTCTCTCTCTCTCTCTCTCTCTCTCTCTCTCTCTCTCTCTCTCTCTCTCTCTCTCTTTCCCTCCCTCCCTCCCTCCCTTCCTCCCTCTCTCCCTCTCTCTTTCTTTCATGTCTTGGCTCTCTGGTTATTTTCTTTCCAGTTTGTTTCTTATAATGGTCCTCTCTCTGTTGTGTTCCACCCCAGTTATGAAGTATGATCCCAGAGCATTACTTCTCATTCACTCGACAAATATTCACTGAGTAAATATTCCTTGACATTTTTTCTCCTACACCCACATACAGACCATCAAATTTGTTGGCTGTACAATAAAACTTATGGAGAAATTGACTTTGATTTATTAGTACCAATGTGGTTAAAGCCACCATGGTCTCTTTGCTGGGCTTCAGTCTTTAAATCGGTCTCTAGTGTTGTTTTTCGCCCTCCCCTGCCCCTTGGTTCTTCATCCAACATCTGGAATCTCTTTCTTTCTTAACCCACCTCACAGCACACTTCTGCTCTGCTTAAAACGTTCTCAGGACTTTTCTCTTCACCCAGATCAAAGGACGAAGCCATGGAGGCTCCCTATATGCTCAGATGTTTGTCTCTTTCTTGTTATCAGTTCTTCGGTTTTATCTTACTTTTTTTTTAAATCTTACTATTCTTACACAGTATGGAAACCCAGCTTAGCCTCTCTTTGTCCCCTAACTTCAGGATCTCTGAGCTTCTGTTTATGGTGCCAGGATCACCTTGCTCACACTACACAACTCAAGTATGTTCTCTGTAATGCTGCCCCAGAACCCTTTATTTAAATTTACAGCAAATTTCTTCTTTCGTGTTTTTGCTATTCCTGATTTCTCTATATCACTTGTTACATTTATACACTTAGTACCTTTTCTTCACTTGAGAGCAAAACTCCAAAAAGTTTTCACTAACATTAGAAAAAAGTCTAGTGAAAAAACTACAAAGGAAATAGGCGTGGCCAAGCACTTAGCATGAACATGAACTCTGAATATTCTGCCCTATCCAAGTTGTAGTAGGACAAGATACAGGAGTCTCTAAGAAGGTGGTTCTTGAGCTGGTTAGTTCAATGAAGGAGTGGGCTGTTTTTCCGTTATCTTTACACAGAAAGGTAACATGAACCAAAGAATGTAGGCCTACTCCTGCTTTTTCCTCTGATCTCACCATTTCTTAGCATGTCAATCTGGCTTCTTACAGTCCAGAGTTACACAATCACTGGTAGGTTGCTGCATCTCTGAGCACAGCTGGCTGGGAATATGTGGAAAGCAAGACATGTTTCATGCCCCTTCAGTCAATGATTGATGGAGGTGAGAATAAAGATAGCTCAGGTATCTTGCACCCTGGCTAGGTTATCTATGGGGGTAAATTAGTGCCTGTGGACAAAGGGCCACACCCACTGGGTTAGACTATAGAATGAATCAACTCCTATTGTCTTTTCTGGAATTTCCTCAACCTCACCTATTCAGTTTCTTCTGACCACCACACAAAACACTCTTCCTTGTAACCTTGGGTCAAGGTCAGCCTATGGAGGAACCCAAATGATGTCAATGATTGCAATATAAATGTTGTAGGGTAAAAATAAAACTTCCTGCTTTGATAGACCAAGCAAGCCAAGTCAATCAAGTGTAGGATATAGAATGAGGTGGTTTAATATTTTAGTAGAATAATCTGAATCATAAACTAATGGGTTAGGACTGTTTTCAGATCTTCTGTGAAATCTTTGCGTTTAGGGATGAAAAAAATCACGAGTATGATGGATCTAGCCATAACATAGAGTGCCACAGTTTGAGACAGGAAGCAGCCACAGGAAAGTTGGCCAATGAGAATACAGTTTCAGCTGTGGCATTAGGGGTGTGTTACTTAAGCAGGAAAGAAAGAAATGGAAGGAGAGAAAATGAGAAGGAAAAAAGGTAACAGTTCTCTGGGTTAGTGGTATTGAGAGCAGATTTTTTTTTTTAATCTGAAGCCATGTGAGGTAGAACATCATTAGCAAAGACAAAGAAACTGGGTGTGAGATCTGTATTTAATGAGCTAAAGATTCTAAATGTTTGTCATGGGAACAGTGAGGTAGACATCTCCAGAAGAAGGCAGGGCTGGCAACCTGAGATGGCAGGAAGGCTTTGGTTTCATAATGGGACACTTTCAGGCTGTGATTGAAGCGTCTGGCTATTTTGAAAATCTCAGAGACACTTGCTTTATAGAAGCTTTTAAGTTCTGACGTTGAGACTCAACAGAGGAGGAGAATGTCATAGTAACCAATAATTATTGGTGGAGTCTACAGTTAAGCATACATGGAAATTCCAGGACTAGCCAGGCAAATTGAGGACTTCAGAGGTTCGGGAAGGAGGAAGTCAAGTTCAGGGAACTTGGCAGTGATAAGGATGGAATTCTGGAAACATATTTACCCCAAAGACTAGCCATTCTTCTGAGGGCTGGTTCTGCTTGGCTCTGCCGGGATTCATGACGCTGCACCTGCCCCCCACACTGTAAAGGGATCCATCCCTCAGCTGTTCCTTCTTCCACTCACTCACACTTTCCATCTCTTTGACCATGTCTACTCGTCTCTGAACTTTCCCCAATTTTTCCTTTATTAAAAAAAAGGGGGCATGGGGAGGGAGACAGACAGTTCAAAACCTTCAACACACTGTAATAACTGGCTTAGTTTTAGTCTCAGGATTTTCTTTTTCTCTAAATGTCACACTCGAAATATTTACAAACTCTCCTACCTGTTTTTAATATGCTAGCTACTGTTCCTCTTGATTTTATGCTAATTTTACAATTGAGTAATTTTTGACTTCAAAACTTTTGAGTTAGAATGAGTATTTCCTTCCTCTTATTTCAGGGAGATTTAAGTAGAAGATCTTGAATGCGGTCCGTTTGATTCTTTCTTCTTTAAGTAAGAAATACCATGGAATGTGTGAGAGAAAGTTGTCAAAACTTTTGCCCCCGCACAATTCAGTTTAAATCCTGGGCTAAAGAATAAGAACACAGGAAAAATGATTTTGCATAGGCATACTTATCAAAACCCCAGTAGTGGAGGCGCCTCCCAGGAGCCCAAGAATGGCTCCCCCACATCCTCAGAAGTAATTTTCCATGTGCCGGACAGGAAGATCATGTTAAGGCACAGTCAGTCTCAGGTTGCAGCACAAGCTGGACTTGGAATCAGCCGGATTTACAAGCTTCATTACTGGAAAGAGTCTACGGCTCTCCTGGCATCAGCAGCCAGAGAAATGTTCATCGCACAATGAAAACTTTCTGTTTACAGAATAAAACCAAAAGCATGGCCTTCTCTGACATGGGGATGGCTAAGCTCAGAAGCAACAGTGTCCTGGGATGGATCCCCATCACTGTAGCTGGGAGTGTGACAAGAGCCTACTCAGCCCAGCAGGCTGAAGCCCGGGTGGTCACCACTCACCTCCGGGAGCGCCCCGGTTCAGTAGAGGAGGGCTGGGCAGGGCGCGCCGTGGAAGCTTCTGGAACGCGGGGAGAGGGGAGAGGGGCGCACTGCTGGCAAAGGCGCTCCGGGGAGCCCGGGCGTGAGGCGGTGCACGTAGGCGTAGACGACTCGGAGGGTGGGGGCTCAGCCTCGACGGCCCGGGACGCGGGGTCCAGGAGCAGCGCCCCGCCCCCGGCCCCGCCCGCCCGCCC
>CABHPQ010164603.1:3240-13643 GCA_902168405.1 Peromyscus aztecus | reverse complement strand
CATTCCCCCACCAGAAGTCAACAACTTCACAGAGCTACACTTCATCTTTATCTTTAAGGACGTCCCTCAATGGCTTCCTGTCTAGACTGTTGCTTTTTTCGTGTGTGTGTGTGTGTGTGTGTGTGTGTGTGTGTGTGTGTGTGTATTGCAGAATCCTTCAACATCCCTCATTCTCAATTACGAGTGTAGAATCATTGACACCACTGTAACTTATGCTTCCTTGGCCATAACAACCAGTGGCAGCACGGATCATGAACTTCCACATGGTTTCCCATGACTGCACAAACCATGGACAAGCACATGGTCTCTGGTGGCATCTCGGACCATGGACCTCATCGTGACCTCCAGTGGCAGCATGGATCACAAACATCAACATGGCCCCAGAGTGGATCATGGACATCAACATGGTTTCTGGGGGCAACATGGACCTCATTATAGTTTTTCAAAATTCTTTGGGGGCCCACCACTCAGCTCCCAAATAAATACATGGAGACTTATTCTTATGAATATGCCCCACCTTAGCTTGGCTTGTTTTTAGTCAACTTTTCTAATTTAAATTATTCCATTTCTACTTAACTATGTTTTGCCCCTGGGCTTTTTACCTTTCTTATTTTATATATCTTTCTTTCCTTCTTACTCCATGACTGGCTGGGTGGCTGGGTGGCTGGCCCCTGGTGTCCTCCTCTCCTTCTCCTTTTCTCACTCCTCCACTCCAGCCTAGATTTCTCCTCCTATTTATTCTCTCTGCATGCCAGCCTCACCTACCCTTTCTCCTGCCTAGCTATTGGCTGTTCAGCTCTTTATTAGACCAAACAGGTATTTAGGCAGGCAAAGTAACACAGCTTTACAGAGTTAAACAAATGCAATATGAAAGAATGCAACACACCTTTGCATCATTAAACAAATATTCCACAGCATAAACAAATATAGCACATCTTAAACTAACATTCCACAACACCTCATTATGGCCTCTAGTGACTGCATGGATCTCAGACATCAACATGGCCCCCAGCTGCAGCATGGATTACAGACATCATGTCCTCTGGTGGCATTAGAGACCATAGCCATCTATCTACATGGTCTCCTGTGGCAGCATAGAGTACAGACATCAACATAGCTCTCTGTGCCAGGGCAGACCATGGACATAAATATGGCCTCCATTAGCAGCAGGGACCACAGACAGCAATCTGGTCCTCTACAGCAGCACAGACGGTAGACATCAGCATGGCCTCAGGTAGCAGCCCAATCCACGGACATCCACATGTCTTCTGGTAATTGTATAACCATGAACATCAACATGCTGTCGGGTGGCAGCAGAGACCATGAACACCAAAATGGCCTCTGATGCGCATGGACCATGGACATCAACAAGACCTCTGGAAGTAGCACAGACCACTGATGTCAACATGGCTCCTGGTGGTAACACAAAGCACAGACATCAGCATGGTCCCTGGCAGCATTTCAGATGAGGGACATCAACATGACCTCAGGTGGCAGTACAGACCCTCAGACATCAACATGGCCCCTGGCAGCATCACAGACCATACACATCAATATGGCCTCCAGTGGCAGCATGGACCACCGACATCAACATTGCCTCAGGTGGTAGTACTGACCATGGAAGCTGACATGGGCTCTGGCAGTAGCACAAACCAAGGACATCAACATGGCCAAGATGGCTTCTCCAATTACAAACAAACACTAACATGGATTCAGGGATAGCACATACCACAAACATCAACTTGACCCCTGGAAGGAAACACAGACTACTAACATCAACATGGCCCCTGTTGGGAGCACGGACCACAGACATCCTCCACAAGGTCTTTGGTAGTAGCATGGTCCATGGGCATCAACACAGCCTGCAGTGGCAGTCTGGATGCCAGACACCAGCTGTAGCAAGGGCCACTGTTGTAGAATATTATTTTAAGCTGTGTTACTTTTGTTTATGTTGCATGTGTTTAACTCTGTGAAGCTGTGTTACTGTGCCTGTCTAAAACATCTGATGGTCTAATAAAGAGACTAATGGACAACAGCAAGGCAAGAGAAAGGATAGGTGGGGCTGGCAGGCAGAGAGAATATATAGAAGGAGAAATCTGGGAAGAGGGATTGAAAAGGAGGAACCAGAGAAGAAGGAGGACATCAGGGACCAGCTACCCAGCTACACAAACAGCAATAAAGTAAGAGTAAGATTTACAGAAGTAAGAGAATGGGAAAAGCCCAGAGACAAAAGGTAGATGGGATAAGTTAAGGAAAGCTCGCAAGAAACTAAGCCAAAACAAGGCTGGGCATTCATAAATAAGAAAAATCTATGTGTGATTTATTTGGGAGCTGGGTAGCGGGCCCCCTGAAAAAGAGAAAAAGCCCCCAACAACAGGCCACATACAGCAACATGGCCTCTGGTGGCAGCGCAGACCCTGGAGGTTTTTGGAGAAGGCCCAATCCTGAAAATGAACCGTTCTCCTTCTCGGACATCCTACAGTTGCTCGGAGGCAGGGCGATCATGGGGATGGGCAGCACACTTGGGGCATGCCAGTGTGAGCTCCAGGCTGCTGCTCACCACCCTGCCAGCCCTACTGGACAACGAATGCTTCCCCGCCACCACCACCACATCTATGCTCTCACCCCCGTCACTGCTGCTGCATCTCTAGTTCTGTCCCTCTCTGCCACAGGCACCTCGCTCTGTCCCGTCATCCTTCCCACCTCTCCATCACATCTTTATTCATCAAAGTGCCTTTGCAAACTGCAGGGTGTCTGTCACACAGAATATGTTTTTGTCCAAACAGCTTTACATGCAAATACTTATTGCAATGAGTCATTGGCATCATTCAAGGTTTCTGGTTTCTGAAGCACTATAAATACTGGATTGTCACTGTGACTCTTCTTAGATATCCTGTTGTTATCCAAAATCAGGGTAATCTATTGGCTGGGCAGGGCAACCCAGGGGGCAGGATCCGCTAGAGCTCCAGGCTACTTGCTGCACATCTCTTTACCCTGGGTGAAGGCCGACTGATCAGGCTGCAGGCAGCTCCTTGGCACTGGCAGATCCATACTGTGGGTTGGGTCTGTTGGCCCAAGCAGGGGACTGAGGACCCACCTGTGGTCCCATACTCTTGGAGTTCCTTGCAGCAGGACAGTACTCTGACCCTGGCTTGGGTTTTGGTGGTGGCTGTGGCTCCTCCATGGTGGCTGCCAGTTACTGTTTTCAATAGATGACTGAACACAGCTTTAAGCACTCTACTTCAGGGCACCTGGTGTATCCCTTCAGGGCCTTTGAGCTGTTTTGTATTTACAGTGTCACACAGACTTGTTTCCTCTGAAATGTGCTCTATTTCTTTCTCCCTTTCCCCTCTTCTCTAAGCCCCTAATTACCACTATTTTTTGTTTCATTTTTTGAGACAGGATGAAGTAGGTATGGGGGGCTTAGAACTTGTCATGTAGACTACTGATCTTTTCATTGTTTTACTCAAATATCACATAATTGGAATATAAGAGTATATGGATATGACTTTTCAACTCATTTAGGTAAATGTCGGAATGTGAATGCTGGATAATCAGCGATATCTCTAGCTGATAAAAAGCTGCCAAACTGGGTTTCATTTTGCTTCCCCCACCCCAGTGAGGGATGAATTGCCCCACAGTCTCATTGTCATTTGGTATCATTATGTTTGAGATTTGAAGCATTCTAATAGGTGTGGAGTTTTTCCCCATTATGAGAACTTGCAGTTTCCTAAGGACATGGTACCCAGGATCTTTCCTTGTGTTTACTTGCTGTATGTGCATCCTCTGGAAGGATGCAATAAGATGCACATGTTTTCAGATCTTTCCTACTTTTCACTTGGGTGGTGTGTTTCTTTTTGCTGAGCTCTTAGTCATTTGTATATTTTGGAAACAAATATTTTATCAGATATATGTTTTGCAAATATTTTCGCAGTCTCTGGCTTATATTTACCTTCCCCCAAATAGAGACTTCTTATTTTTATGAAGTCCAACCTAGCAAATTCTTATTTAATGATCATGCTTTTAGCTGTTAACCTAAAAAGTCATCAATAAAGTCACATAAATTTCTCACCACTACCTTTGAGAAAACTTTCAGTTTTGAGTTATACATTTAGGTCTATGACCTACCTTGAACATGTTTTGGAAAGAGAAAGAGGCTGTCATTTATCCACTAATTTGCCTTTTCTCAGTCAAATACTGAGAAACTATTTGCACGGTTTTAATTTCCTTTTTTAATGCAGCTATTTATTTAGTTGTCAGTTATTATTGTGTGTAGCATGGTGTGTGTGTGTGTGTGTGTGTGTGTGTGTGTGTGTGTGTGTGTGCGCGCGCGCGCGCGCATGTGTATTTGACCAACACATATATGGAAGTCAGAGGAACAACTCTGCAAAGTCTATTTTCTCCTTTTACCTTTACATGGGTTCTGGGATTACACTTGGGTCTACAAGCTTGTATGGCAAACACCTTGTCTTAGGGTTTCTATTGCTGTGCAGAGACACCATGACCACAGCAACTCTTATAAAGGAAAACATTTAATTGGGGGCTGGCTTACAGTGTCAGAGATTTAGTCCCTTTTCATCATGGCAGGAAGCATGGCAGCATGCAGGCAGGCAGGCATGTTGCTGGAGAAGGAGCTGAAATTTTTGATCCACAAGCAACAGGAAGTGGTCTGAGACACTGGATGTGACTTGAGCATATATGAGACCTCAAATCCTGCCTCCACAATGACACACTTCCACTCCAACAAAGCTATACCTCCTAACAGTGCCACTCCCTTTGGGGGTCACTTTCTTTCAAACCACTGCACACCTGTACCCACGGAGTCATCTCACCAGCCTCAATTTTTTTTTTTAAATAGTATTTGCTTGGAAAAGGTAACATGTTGAAAGTAGTTAATATTTGAAAGTGAAAGTTATTTAGAGTCTACTATTGACAAAGGTTGTACCCTAGTTACTTTCTATTACTGTGATGGGCTAACGTGACAATATAACACAGGGCAAGGTTTGTTTGAGGTTACAATTAGGTTACAGTTACAGTTACATTGTGATGAGAGAGACATGGCAATAGATAGGAAAGGTGCAGTGGTAGGAAGAGGAGGCTGACTGGCCCCATTGCATCTGCACTCAGGAAGCAGAAAGTGAACAGGAAAGGGAGGCAGGCTACAAAGCTTCGAAGCCTGTCTGCTTTGACCTAGCTCCTCCATGGAGACTCTGGTGGTTTTAGTACAAATGCTCCTTTTCCTCATAGGCTCATATGTTTCAATACTTGGTTCCCAGTTGGTGAAACTGTTTGGGAAGGGTTAGGAGGTGTGGCTGTGTTAGAGCAAGTGTGTCGTGGAGAGCGGGCTTTGAGGTTTCAAAACCCTATGCCATTACCAATTAAAGCAGCATCACCAACTGGGAAGAATGTGTTCAGAGATCTGAGTCCATTGGGGATGCATTGCATTTCATATTTAAACCGTACATTCTGTCGTCTCCAAATGCAGTGTATTCAATTCAACTTGAAAAGTCTCCATGGTCTTTACCAGCCTCAACATTGTCCACATCTCATCTGAGACTCAGGACAATGTCTGAACTATGAGCACCTTTGAAAAATAAAACCAGTAAGTTGTGCAAACTTCTAACATGCAATGTCACATAGTATGCATTTCCACTCCAAAACTGAGGACTGGGAACACAGCAAGGAAAGTCTGGGTTCTGACTAAAGCAAGTCAGTAATACACAAGGGAAGATACCAAATCCTGAAGCTCCTTGTCATGCATCTGAGATTTCTCATGAAATCATCATAGTTCCAAAGGGCTGAGGGAAGCCCTACCCACACAGCTCTGCTATCTGTGGCACACATGGCCTTTCTCATGACTCCACTCGTCATGGCCCACCCTCAGTGACCTACTTCATCTCCTAAAGCTTCCACAACCTTCCCAAACAGTACAACTGCTTGGGGACGGAGCGTTCGAACACATGAGCCCATGGGGAAACATTTCACATCAAACCAAAACAAGTGACTGTTGTGGTAGCAGTTTGGCATGGCAGAAATTGACAACTAAAATACACCAAAGACATTTTCTCTGATTTGGTCTCAGGTTTATCTGAGGACTGAATGTGAAAATCAACTCCAACCATACTGGTCCAAAATGGGTTCTCTCCTTCAGATGAAGAATTGAGCCACAGAGTATATTCCCTTTTCTATTCCTTTTCTTATTCTGTGATGTACAAGTTGTGTAATTATTGTCCAAACATAACTATTGCATTATCATGAAGCAACTAATTATTTTTAGAATCACACTATTGTCTACCTTGACTTTGATGTGCTAGTTTGCAAGGCAAGCCAAATTAATTTGCATTTTCTGTGGCTTAATCCCAGCTTTTCTTTTGAGTAAAACAGGGTTGATATGGAAAAACCTTCTAGCCAAAAGTCATCAAAATGGGGATACTATAGAAACACTGTGCATTTAATGGCCTTCAGCTGTCAATCCATCTCTGCAGGAATCAATGCTTTCATAGAAGAGTTCTATGTTAGGAATATATAATAGGAAAATGTAAATTCAGTTAAATTTAATCTACTGGTTGGGTTCAATTTTCAGTAAAAATTGAAGTTCTTTTCAAATTGAAAGTGATGAAATATTTTATTTCCAAAATCTGTGAAAGGGTAATTTTCCCCAAAAAGTAACTTTCTGACTCATATGAATATAAAATGAACATATGTCAAATATTTTATTTAATTCATTAATTTAATGAGGGAATTGAGAGTGTTGTTACAACTGATGTAAGGAGAACACAAAGGACAGATACATTTATAACTCAGCAGTGCTGAAATGATATGCAAGAGATTGCAAAAGTGGCTTTCCATGTGCAGAAAGGGGCATCAATTTAATCTCCACTAGACTCAATTCACAGTGTGTTGCTAGGCAAGAATTGTTCATAATTATTATTTCTCTTTACATTATAAGAATTGTAAAATGGCTGAAGGCCAATGAGAAGCTGAAAGAACACCATGGTGTACATCCAAGGATGCACTGTTTCCTATTGCAAATACTCAGTGACTGCTTCCATATTACACACTTCCTTGTAAATTTCTCCAGGCTTTTGTCTTTCTTTTGGCTTGAGGGATGGACAGCATGGAGGCTTGTGGCACAGGAGACTTATTATAAATTCTCCTAGAACTCAATCTAGAGGATACAATGCTTCCTCATTAAATACCTAGAAATAAAGGAGAAAAAAAGAACGGACAGAGATAGAGATGGTAGATGTGCAAAATCTAGCCAGTTATAAGTATGTTATATAAAAGTATTTTCCCTTAGGAAATACAGCTTTACTTCACTTGGTAGATTTTTCAACATTTTTAAAATTTATTTTTTATTTTTTAGTTAATCAATCAATTAATTTTTTCTAAGCTTGATCACAGTTTTCTCTACCTCCTTCCCTCCCAACCCCTCCCCCCAACCTCCCCTTTCCCCTCTCCACTTCTTCTCCCTTTCCTTCAAAAAAAGTATAGGCCTTCCATGTATATCAACTAGACATGGGGTACCATCACTTGGCAGATTCTATCTTCTGCTTTTTGAAATATGATTTTTCTCACCTTATTATTGATTGGCTAGTTTCACAGCCTCTCCATACTGCCCCCCCCCAGCTTGTGTATACAGTAGGTTTGCAATGAAGGGGTAAAAGCTCTCCACACATTAATGAGCTAAGAGTTCTACCATCACTAGTGTCTTAGTTCAATTTTCCGTGCTGTGAAGAGACACCATGACCATGGCAGCTCTTATAAAGGAAAACATTTAATGATGTGCCTTACAGTTTCAGTGGTTTAGTGCATTATCATCATGATAGGACATGGCAGTGTGCAGGCAGATATGGTGGTGGAGCTGTGAGTCCTACATCTTGATAGGAGGGCAATAGGAAGTGAACTCTCTCACTGGGTATAGCTTGAGCATAGGAGACCTCAAAGCCCACTCCCACAGTGACACATTTTCTCCAACAAGGCCACACATCCCATTGGTACTGCTCTCTTTGGGGGACATTTTCTTTCAAACCACCACAACTAGTATTAGATATTTCCACTGGAGTATTTATTCATGTAAATCTAGATGTTTAGATTATTGCCAACAAAAAAAACATTTGCAGATTTTTTTTTTGTCACCACCATGCTGCCTGTGGATCTCTGGGTATCTTCCCCAAGTAGCAGGCCACTAGAATGCACAGCCAAAATGTACAGAGCAGTCTAAATCAAGGACAAAACTTGCTTGAAGTTTTACTTAGAATACTATCAACAAACATTCACACTCCAGAATGTATGGAACTTCATGGAGGGGGTATTGTCACCTTTCCTTACCTGTAATGGACTAAACCTTTGAAACTGTAAGCCAGCCCCAACTAAATGTTTTCCTTTATAAGTGTTGCCATGGTCATAGTGTCTCTTCACAGCGATAGAAACCCTAATTAAGACACCCATCTAGTTTTGCCATTTCTCAAGGTCTATGTTTCTTCACGAGGGCTCTTGTGTTAAATGGAACTTAATATCACACACATTTGCATTCTTTTTCACCTGTTAATCTGCCTTATATTAGTTTAATTCTCCGATGTAGCCAAAAAATGATGAGGGTATAGGTAAAATCTTGTCTCCCATCCTTCAGGTTTTCCAGTCTGATGTTAACAGGGTAGTGGAACATTTCCATTTGGTTCTTTCTCTCCCTTTGGATAAGTCTGTAAACTAGGGGTTAACTGTGTACAGAAAGGATAAATACTGCTTTGTAGCCACACAACTGGACTGGCCA
Organism: Peromyscus aztecus; assembly: GCA_902168405.1. Classification (NCBI taxonomy): domain Eukaryota; kingdom Metazoa; phylum Chordata; class Mammalia; order Rodentia; family Cricetidae; genus Peromyscus; species Peromyscus aztecus. The sequence goes on along the minus strand of CABHPQ010164603.1, from coordinate 4,870 downwards.
GGTCTGTAGATAGGAGCAGTTGTAGGCACATGGCCAGCCAGGTGTGCTCACAAACGAGCTTGGAGACTCAGTCACAGGCTGCCCAGCTTGGAGACTCAGTCACAGGCTGCCCAGCTTAACTGCATATGGATGTCTCTGTGGGTCTGTGGAATCCTTTTTGACTCAAGCCACAGTCTGAGAATAACTGGGGCACTGGGAAAATTGAGTTGAAAATGGGCTTTTTCTTCCAGATGTAAACGCACTGCCAGGTCACTTCCCAGAGCTCCAAAGAGAGGGGCCCTTTTCTAAGTCTCTGAGAGTAATGGGTCCAGTTACGCACTTTTCTCAAGGTAGTAGGGATTTACTCATTTTTTTAAAATTAAAACACACACACACACACACACACACACACACACACACACACAGATATTTTCTCTACTAGCCAGAAAAGAATCATACACTATTATCTATGTTGCTATTAACAATTATTTTAAAAGTGACTATGCTTATTGTCTTTAACAACAGTAATTTGTCTCATTTAAAAATATCTTTTAGCTTATGCAATAGAACATACTTATTGTGGAGTATATGAAAAAGGTTGTGTGTTTTCAAAGTGAAAAAATACAGTTAACATTTATTGACCTGACTTCAAAATGATTACCCGAACAAAGTGTATTTGGATCAAGCACAAAATAGTCGAAACAAAAAATTTAAATGTTCAAATTTGGAAAAAAAAAAAAAAAGCCTTGTCCTAGTCTTCAAGACAAAAATTATGAAAGCAAGAACAATTTTGGTAGTGAGAACAAGTAGGAATCAAGAAACTCATAAGGGACCACCGCAATCATCTAGTCTAGAGAACATTAGGATGTTTTGCATATAATAGTGACTGTAAAACTCCAGGTGGCAGAGACCTTTGATTAAAGCTGGCATCTTCATAAATTTAAAATGCTAAATGATTCTCCTTGATAAACATTATGGCAGCTAGAAAATACTATGGCCTTTCCCTCCCCAACCCCCTGCCATTTTTTCTTTTGGTGGAAGTAGGCCCTTCAAGTAAGTGTCATTTTCTAGCAGAATTTGGTAATACAACAGCAACAACAAAATGCCTGTTTAGTCTTTGAGGCGTGGATGGCTCATTTGAGCCTCAAATACACGCACTCCCATTATCTTGGCTAAGAGAAAGGTATACAGGTCACCTGTGCTGACACTTGTAACTGTCTACCATTGGGTCCAACAAAACGGGCCAGCATGGAGTTGATAACTGCAGCTACGTCAGTGTTAACATGAATAAAGTATAAGTGGGACACATAGACATCTACTGTTCTGTACACTGCTAACCCCTAGTTTCCAGACCCATCCAAAGGGAGAGAAGGGCTCAAATGGAAATGTTCCACTACCATGTCAACATGTCACTACCAATCAGGAAAACATAACAGGATATTTTTATCTCTTCATTTTCTGTCTGGGTCTAGGAACTAAACTGATATAAAATGCATTGATGACAATTGGTTTGAGAGAGCATTGATGATGTCTAATTAGAAGTAAATGTTTCTAAAAAGTACAGATTGTAACTCTCTCTCTCTCTCTCTCTCTCTCTCTCTCTCTCTCTCTCTCTCTCTGTGTGTGTGTGTGTGTGTGTGTGTGTGTATGT
>CABHPQ010164602.1:64848-85406 GCA_902168405.1 Peromyscus aztecus | reverse complement strand
CCTGGCTGGGAGTCCCTCATCTGAGGAGGACACACACAGAAAGTAGAATCCACACTCATCTGGAGGTCCGAGGTCTCCCGGTGGGGTGCCTGTCTCGTCGGGCCTGTTCTCACCCGCTTCACCCAGCCATTCACCAGGCCTCCCTGAGAGTCCCAGCGCCCCATCCCCCGGGTCACGCCCCAGGAGCACAAAGAGGTTGCGTTCATTGAACGAAAGCGCGGCGAGACAGTCAAAAGACAGCGCCGAAGGGAAAGGTGGCCATTGATCTGGAACTCTTGAATTACGTGCTCGCTGGGCCCTAAAGAATAAGAGCAGTGAAGACTTCCAGGCTTAGTAGATAGACACCCGTAACCGAGGGCTATGTACCACCCAGCGTAAGCGCTTTACCACTTTTATTTCCTCATGGATTCTTCCTGTTACTTTTGTTTGTTTGTTTTGAGATAGGGCTTCCCTATGCTGCCCAGGCTGGCCTCCAACACCTAATCGACTTGCATCCTACTCTGGGTACTAGTACTATTACAGGCGAGCATCACCACACCCACTCAATTCATGGTTTGTTTGTTTTTTTTCTTTATGATAAGTAGTATGAACAAGTTTTCTATTACTGACCCTGTTTTACACAGGAGACCTGAAGCATTAAACTCACAAACTAGACTTTGGTAATAAGAGACCTAGAGGATGGAATTCAGCCGATCTCGGGACTCCACTTTTTTTTTTTACTATAAAATTGTAATAGCTATGGGGTTAGGGCTGTTTAGGTTGGATGACATAACATGTAGGATTGGATAAGAATTGTGTTTTTCTTTTGCTTTGTTTTTTCTTCTTGTTATCTTTTTATCTTGTTATTTTCTTGTTATCTATGTTGACTTGCAACAGAGGAGTCTTTAGTTTGGGGATATTTTTTTTTTAAAGATTTCTTTTTATTTTTTTTAACTGTGTGTGTGTGCCCATAGAATCCAGAAGAGGGCATTGGATCTCCTGGAGCTCAAGTTAGAGGCAGTTGTAAGCCACCCTGCATGGGTGCTGTGACCCCATTTTGTCCTCTACAGAAGTATTAGGTGCTCTCACAGGCTGACCCATCTCTCCAGTCCCAAGTGTTAAGGTTTTAAATTTGGTTAGTTTGTTGGTAGTGAGACTAGGAGAGGGGCGCGAACAGGAACGAACAGGAACGAGAAGTCGTAGCCCTGGTATAGGAGAGAGAGCCGCAGTAAGGGTGGGGATGAGGAAAGGTCTAGAGCTCTCTGAGGTTACAATCCGCATACTTTGGATAGAGATTGAGAGGAACAGTTTGTGAAGGTGTAGACAAGAACAGACCAAAAAGAGAGGTCAAATATCATTTCTAAATTTCCAGTTTCCAAAGCTGGGTAGATGCAGCCTTATATTTCTAAGTAGGAGAATTTAGAAAGACGTTTTCGGAGTAGGTTCCAAGGGCAGCAGATACAGTTCAGGTAGAGCACTGGCCCAGCATGTGTGAGGCCCCAGGTTGAATCCCCAGTATTAAAAAGAAGAAAAGTAGCCTATGAATCTAATTTGAGAAACAATTAATTTGAGATTTTCCCTAAGACACTTATTTGATGAAATAACCAATGCTTTGCTCAGAAATGGAATCCCCATGTATGACAGGAGAGAACTGGCTAAAACCAATATAATAATTTCTTATCAACTTGTCTTAGTCATTTTTACATAGTGATAGCCCAATGGCAAAACATTTTATTCAAGATGATAAGTGAAGAAAGGGATCTTAGCTCTGCGAAGGATCCTTCAAGTACTCACTATAGTACCAGGCAGAGGAGGTGGTTAAGCAAATGTGTCAAACAGACTAGCATCAAGTACTGAAAGAGAAAGGTTTGTATTTTTTGCTTCTCATATAAATCCCTATGGATAACATAAGTAGTGGGCACTTAATACACTTTACATTTGTAGTGTTTTACTTTTTAAAAGAATGATTTCCTCACTCGGTATCTCCTTTATAGTAATCTTGTGAGGGTAGGCAGGGTAGCTGTTTACATTTACAGCTACAATTAAGATCAGAAAAAGTGACTTGCTGAGGACTTCTAGCACTTATTGTGTAGCCCAGGCTGGCCTCCAACTTGTGTCCCCTACCTACCTGTATCTCCTGAGTGTTGTTATTGTAGTGCACCACTGTGCCCTGGTAATTATTCCTGTCCTCTGATTCAGACTCCAGCATTTTTTTTTTTTTTTCTTTTTTGGTTTTTCGAGACAGGGTTTCTCTGTGTAGCTTTGCGCCTTTCCTGGAGCTCACTTGGTAGCCCAGGCTGGCCTCGAACTCACAGAGATCCGCCTGCCTCTGCCTCCCGAGTGCTGGGATTAAAGGCGTGCGCCACCAACGCCCGGCCAGACTCCAGCATTTTAATGTAAACCATCACCTGGAAACAATCGGCAGGCCTATAAAGATAACAGTGTTATATAGAGTCCTGCCTTTTGGTAACAGAATTAAGCTTACAAACCCATTGTTACTAGAAAAAATTACTCTTAGACCCGAGGCACATGTTCTAGTGAAGTTTTATCATCATTAAGTTCTTTGTTTGGTCCCTACAGTAGAATAAAACCTGTTTTGTTTGGAGAGGTCAGAGTATGATTACAGGTGCTCCGCTACTAAGCAGAATGCCAAAGAGCAGACAAAATAGACATTCAGTAGAAAACCAGGAAACAAAAGCAGGGAGGAGCGGGGTTCGCTTATGTTACGTCAGCTGTCTGTAACAGTTGTTTCTGAGGATGGAATTCAGTTGTTGGTTTCTTGGAATTTCTCTTAGAAACTAGTTTATTTTTGTAAGAATTTCTAAGTACAGTTTAACAGTTCCATGATCTGTTTATTTTAAACACTGAAAATCAAACAAAATAGAATTAGAAGACAGATTAAATGGAAACATACCAATTTTTTTTCAACCTTGAAGGAAGAACACTGCATAGGAACACGCAAAAGAATGGAATCAGAGACAAAGAGAACTGAGATGTGAAAGACCCAAAGGTAATAGGAAAGCTACCAGGTAAAGGACACACAGACAGGAGCTGCTGTCTTCTTGGAGACAGGCTAGAAAGGAAGATGGAAACTTAGGTCAAGTGGCTCTGAAATGGGCAAGAGTTACTGAACAGGGAAGGTGGCCTATGCTGTGAACATGTATTGCAGGTTCTAGCTAACTTTTCCCACGGGATATGACTGTATGCACTAATGTTGTGTACATAGGTCACATCCTCTTAGTGTTTTCTTTTTGATTGTCATGTAGACTTTTAATAATTGCAAAGAACTCATTCAGTCAAAATTACATAAGCATTTACCTCATCCATAAGGGTCCTAACAGCTAACATTTAATTTCATTAAAATAGTTTTATTATAACTCCACTTCCACTAAATGACTGCCATTTAGTGAATCAAACCTTAGTTTTTAAAAGAAACCATCCTCCGGTTTCTTCATCTAAGATAAAAGTTAACAGCTATGTTCTAGTCCCATGCTCAGCTAAGACTCCGGGAATTTAGGGCTGTGTTTTGGAGAGATGGCTCAGCAGTTAAGAGCACTGGCTGCTCTTCCAGAGGAACCAGGTTCAATTCCAGGCACCTACATGATGGTTCACAACTGTTCAGTTTAGGGGATCTAATGCCCTCTTCTGACCTCCAAGGGCACCATGCATGCAAATGTTAGACAGGGATACATGCAGACAGACCATCCATACACATAAAATAAAAACAGATTAAAAAATATACTGAACTGTTAAGGCTGCCAGGGCACTGTCACAATTGGCTGAATTGTTTAAAAATCTCAAATTGTAAATATAACTGATCATTTTCTTACCATCATAAGCCAGCATTCATTCCATTAAGTGAAATCCTGATTCACATTCTTTACCTAAATGTTAACCCATTAGTTTAGGGTCAGAATTTCAAGTACCGATGAATTCTGCTAGCTTGCTGGCTAAAACAAAACAAAACTTCAGTTTAAGTACTCCAAGAGAAGAAAAACCTAAGAATTTAGATGAGACTCACACTCTGTTTCTTTTGTGCTCACACACACACACACACACCACACACACATCACACCCCAGCCAGGAAAGGAACTGAAAACCTTTGCCCTATGCTGCTGACTTGTAGTATAGCTGTGTTCCCAGAGAGCCGTGCAGAACAAAACCCTGGGCTCTGTAATATGTCAGCTCCAGAGGCTAAGTAACATGACCAAGAATGGTGCTGTCATGTTTGTACAGACCTAGCTGATAACTAGCCTTAACTAGTTTGAGGAAGTTGATCTACTTGCAAATTTGCTTTCTAGATCATGAATAATGGTCTATTCCTGGGTGATGCAGACCATCTTAACCCTTTATAAACCAGTTATTGAAAATTCTGACCTTCCTAGAATGCCACAAAATTTAACATAAAAACTAAGTTTTCAAACACAATGCTAAGTACATCAACTTATTTCAACTTTTTATTATGACAATTGACATATATTAAGTGAAAGAAATGACAAGTATTATAATAAAACATTTTGAAAAAAAGTTACAGTTAGGCCAATAGCTGTAAAATGGCTTAGGCCTGGCTTATTACACTGAGAATTCTGAGCAGACTGTAATGAGACATTCAACATTTTGTTAACAAAAATATTGGCAACAGCCACAACATATTTGGGTTGTCACAAGGAATATTGTATTTAAACAATGATGCACTGCAGTTCTGTGATTCCTGAAGCTTTGCGCGCTCAGGGCCTGCCATACTTTTCATACACAGACTTGACTTGTGTTATCAGAATCATGTTTCCAGTTCTCAGATTTTTGCACGTGATTCACACATGCAGTACCACATTATGTGACAGTGCACGACAGCCTCTCTGTGACTAACAGCATGGTCCTGAGACAGCAAGAGTTAGTTTGATATAATCTTGGAGCTTCTGCTTCAGCTCTCATCTAAAACAGTATTTTGAGAACTATTCCAGTATTTTTTATTTTATGCATAGGGAAAATATTTCATTTAAGCACATCTGAAAATCCAAGACATGTTCTGAATGGATGCTTCCTGGAACTTAGTTACTACTTTATAAAATCAAAGTGAGATTCAAAAATAATACAATTTGCAAACTCTTATCTGGAATTTGTACTCTTCACATTAAAATTCATGATCCCTAAGCTTCTAAATGGGTGAAGACAGGAGAGGAAATAATTTCCCAAATTAGTTGACAACAGGTGAAGGTTACCTAGAAATTATGACACAATTAGATGAATTTAATTCCTTATAAGAAGTTATGCTATACAGGTAGTAAATTAGAATGGTAAAATTACCAGATAGCAAAAAGAAGTCCTGGCATTTTAAAAGGTATGCTGACAGCATGGTAAAATGTGCCATGAAGACTGCCAGCGGCAGCTGTAAGAGACTGCAAATTACTTACCAAACCAGGAGGGATTGAAAATTGCCAAGTTTCAGCAAGTTACTTGTGTGGAGTTGGGTAAGTCTATGGAATAGTCAAACAATTCTAATTTTTCCTTCTTTTACACATAAAGAAACTAGCCCTGCCTCGTTCCCACCTCCATCTCAACATAGGACATCCCTTCTTAAAGTGCACATAGAACCCCATGAGAGTTTTAGGCAAGATACTATCCAGATACTATGGTCAAGAAGCTACTTTGATAAGAGAACAAAACACACCAACATCAACAATACCCTAGACAGGCACCACAAAGTCATGCACCGAAGAATATGCTGCCGATTGCCAGATTTGGGATGTTGCAGCTGTATTGATCCTGATGATCCATTTACACTAATATAAACTGTGTGTGTGTGTGTGTGTGTGTGTGTGTGTGTGTGCGCGCGCGCGCGCGCGCGCACACACGCACACACACAGGTGGCTGTGGGGTACACTCATGCAATGGTATGAAAGCTTTGGGAAAAGGTTTTCTCTAATTTCAAGGGCTGTCCGTACTGCAGGGCAATACTGACAAGCACCACCTCTGCTAAAGGGCGACAGGACGAAGAAGACCATGGCACACGGTGTTGGAACAATCTGAGGTTTAATTACATAATGCTCCTGTAGATGCTCTAGCATAAACACAACTGTAAAAATCTACATCCTATTTTAGGGTATTTCCCACCTCCCATCCCTTAAAAGCTGTACAGTTATAAAAAAATGTGACTCTCAAGCAAAATAAACTTTTTTTTCTTTTTTTTGCAACGTACAAAATAAGTTAAATGATTTAGAAGATCTTGAGCCATTAAGTTCCACAATGACTGTGTTCTGGCTGTCCATAAACATAACATGCAGGCTCCTGGCCTATGACCAGGATGCAATAAATACAGATCAAACAAACCCCAAACACTTAAGTTAGACTCCTTCTGAAACTGATGAAAGTCAAGGAAATATATAGTTAAACAAGCTCACTCTTAACATATCATCCAGTGCAAAAAGAACAAGGCAGGTTATTTAGTCCTTTGCACATTTTCTAGCTGGTACTAGTTTGGCAAAAAATAAAAATAAAAAAGAAAAAGAAAAAGAAAAAAAGAAAACAAACCCACAAATATAGTTCCTTAATTTTTTTTTCCTCATTCAAAATGTCTAGAGCTTTGTAAATTCATCTGGTAGTTTATGTTCTTTCACATACTGTGTATAGGGTAGACATATGTAAAATGTCAAGATAGAAACAACACCTCCATGAACTGAAAAGACTACAGTGAGTGTACCAGAACAGTGTCTCCCAGAGCAGAGTGTATAAATGTGCATTGGGGCAGGGAGTTGTGTACATGACCCAGAGTGGAAAATGTCAGGGGAACTAACGCTGTTCTAATCAGCTGCTCAGAGGCTTTGTAAGAGTACCGACAGGTGTTGAGGGTCCAATCTCAAGTGGCTCCGCACCAAGTCGGTCGCATTCTGGCTTATGACGTGGGATGACTTACCCTCAGTGTCATGCAGCCAGTTACCCAGCAAACCTTGGCACTCAAAAAATGGTAAATCATTTAAGTTGGATTGAAATATTTTGAAAATTACGTGGAAGAATAACACAATAACCCAGTTTAAAAACTGGATGAAGCTGGCGGTGGTGGCACACCACACGCCTTTAACCCCAGCAGCACTCAGGAGGCAGAGGCAGGTGGATCTCTGGTTTGAGGCCAGCCTGGTCTACAGAGCGAGTTCCAGCCAGGGCTATACAGAGGAAACCCTGTCTCGAAAAACCAAAAAATAAATAAAACAAAAATACAAACTGATGAAAGCAAAGGCCTTTTCTTTCAGGATCCAGGTAGGAACGGTGAGGAAATAATAGCTTGCCACTTCCAAGGCTGACACTGGGAATGGTGGATAAAATAGGAATGAATTTTATCTGAGAGTTCAATAATGGATCATATTAAAACAGACAAGGACTATGTAGATTACAGCATACACGTGGTCTTGGCATTCTCTGCTTCTTAAGAGAACCAGAAATATATTTAGAGAATGTCAAACCAACAAGAAAAACTATTTTTTCCTCTAAACTTTCTATAATTGAATCATATTCATAATTTTGTCACAACTATTTGCCTTATATTTTTATAAGTCAGTTCATGATGAATTTAGCATTCTAGTAGTTATCCAGAACGGGTGTATATACACATTTCCTCTTAAGAAAAGTCTTGGTCTTTGAACACTTGTCCTAAAGCTGAGACACTACCCTGAACTAGAGACCTGCTCCGCTGTGGCAGCTGGCAGTGGAGTCCCAGCATTATCTGAGTGTTAAAGATTTGTTAGGTGCTTTTTATCTTCTGATAGAACAATCAGTGAGTGACTAACACCTCCATCCACACCACTTAAAACTTACTAACACATTCACCATCATTTTAACTCTCAATTTAAACAAGTAAGTGTCCACATTTTTCTTAATATATGTACTTTGCTTAAATGTCTATTATATAGGATAGCTTCTATCAACTAGAAAGTGAAAAGTGAATAACATTCTTTAAAAAATCTTTTTCCCCACAATAATTAATTTCATTAGTATTCTGAAGTTCTTGGTTCTTTGGCAGATTACTTTTTAAAAAATAAGTTACCAGTAAACATGAATTAATCCTTAATGAAATGCCTTTTTATCCTCTGAATCTGCAACCTTGACCAACTGGAAAAAGGTGTCAAGGAAACAACCTCAACATATTACGTGTATTGTTGAAAACACATCACTTTGCAGTAACATTCTACAATAAACACTATCTCGTCATCGCACAGGTACAAGCAAACCAGTCTGAGTCCTTTTCCTACGCTATTTCAATTTTAAGCTCTTGAACTGTAAAAATATGGCTAGTTTTCAAACTTTACTGAAATGGCAAACTAAACACTCTGAACACTACACTCTATCTTCGCATAATGCATATGCTGTAGACCGAGTCTGATACCGGGAGCCCTTTGAGACAAGTTCAACACTTGTATTTCAAAGGCAGGAGGGGGTCACTGAAGTTAGTGAAAGTAGACATTCTATAGATCTATTGTAAATCTGAATCTATCATGGACTGAAGATAGTCGACCCCCTATCTTCACGACTGTTTTCCTTCCCATCCTCCAGTTCTTACTGGTTGTATTGGATATTTTATACAGAATATTTACTTTGACAGCAGCCAACAGAAACCTCATCGGGAGCATCTTCCAAGTGAGTTTTTCTGAGATAACAGACTCTGACAGACTGAGTCCAAACACTAAACAGGGCAGGAGTTCTACCCAGCATGCATGAGGCCCTGGATTCAATCTCCAGGATGAATAGAAACAACAGAAAAGGCCAAGCAGCAGGACTCTCCGGATACTAAGAATTAGTATGAACTAGCTGCCTGGATTACTACTGATAGCCAGTTGGTTTAATGAGAATGTAAGGTTAGAAGGGAGACACTCAGTGTCAAGTTGACACTCAAGTTTAGTAAGGATCAGGTAGCACAAAGTGGTTTTGAAACCCGTCACTGGGACATTTTGCTAAGTGGAATACTCAGTCTTTACTGTAAAAATCACCATGGGTTTCTATAACAGATGTGACTTCACACTCCGCGTGCTGTTGCATTAGCTACCCATTTACTATTTCTAATCATCTGTATAAAGGATGAGTAGAATTGATAGGTGGATGCAAGAGCTGGTGTGTGCAGAGGTAGAGACAGGCACATGGGAGAGTTTCTACACCACAGTGGCTTTACCTGGCTGCAGGACTGAAACCTGAGACTGGGTGGCAGGAACCCACTCACCATGCACTGTAGGAATCCTTCTGCCTGTCTGTTCTAGACAGTTAAAAAGTTTACTTAGCTGATTTTCAAATAAAACAACAGCTAGAAAGGAGTTTTACAAGGGAATGTGGCTCCTTCTTAGTCCTTTACTTCTGTGACTGTAAGCCCACCCTGTCCTTCCAGCACAATACTGTTTCAAGAGAAGCCCACAGCGGGTTCTGGAGCAGCACCTGCTGCATCCTCTGTTTTGTTTTGATTTTTTTAGGCTGCTTTCATTGTTTCATTGTTACACAAATACAAGTTCACCACTAGAAACAAAGCAAAAATATCATTGGTCAAATTCTATAGAACTAAAGTGACACAGAAAACCAGTAACTGAAAAAAAAATCAGCACTACACTTTAAAGGCCAGAAGGTTTAAGGGCAGTGTCTGTCGAGGAACAGAAATTAGGAGCATGAAGTTTCCAGAGAGGTCTTGATGATGCAAGTCTAACGCCAGCTTTTAATAATGAAAAGGAAGTAGTTTACTGTACACCGACTACTACATATAATGTTTCATCTGAAAAGAAAAATGAAGTTCCTTGGGCCAGCAGCAGGTACGGCATGTCTATTGCCGGCAACAGACAACAGTGGAACAGGAAACCCGAATCCCCGGGCAAAAGCACAGTCCGAAGCAGTGCTGAAGGCTTCAGAATGTGCCAGGCAAGAAGACTCACAAATGCTACAGCTGTACAGGGTTAGGGCTGTGCCCAGAACTCCACAACGTAACAGAAACCAAGATAAAGTTCCTAGTTTAGTGTCAGCTATGTTACATTGTTTAATTAGAAACCGCCTATTCTTGAAGCAAAGGGCGAATCCTTAAAGTGTTGAGATGTTTAAAATGGAAGTTAGGCCTATTAAGTCTATCAGCGGTTCTCACTCAGTTCTGTTGGTTGTGTGACTATTAATGGATTTCAACAGAAGTATATAATGGCCAAAGGCCAGAACTACATTCAAACCCTGCTAATGTATCCAGGCAGATAGAAAATTCTAACACACACACACACACACACACACACACACACACACACACACACACGCACGCACAGATTAAACTCAAAACTAAAAACCTCCCAAAGGAACTGCTTTGTTTGTAGACTTCAATTTGAAGTAGATACTAAGGGCAAGAACAGACCAGTTAAAATTCACCTGAAAATTCCTTCTCAGTCTTCCAATGTGCTAACTACCGCCGTCAACCTAGCATCTCCACATGTTATATTTAGATGGTTGTATTCAAAATGACATTTCAGACAGTTAACACCATATGGCCAGAAGAGTTAACATTACTGGCAAAGTTTATAGTGTACCTGCATTTTAGGAAAGCCCACGTTCACTCCACTAACTCCTCACCGGACACAGTGTAACAGAGGCCATCATATTACCACAGCATAAAAGCTACTTAAGACTTCCTTCTAGCACAATCTGCTTATCAAAGCTTCATTAATACAATTTACTATACAAATGCTTTTCAGATGATTTTGTGTTTTTGTTTTTAAACAAGAAACTCTGCTATAACAGAAACTTAGGTTAAAGTGATTTTATGATGGTACTTCCATGGTCTCTTCTTTATTTAAAGTGTGGTAATGGTAACTCCAATAGTAAACAAATTGATTTCACGAAGGCTATTACTAAGTGACGTATGTACGATGTTGTATCTACAATTCTCAAACTGCAACAGTACAGACTTGAACTTTTGAACAGTTTGTTAATCATCATCTATGCCATGAATGTTTAAATATAATATATATTTAATATGAAAAGCTAAAGCCCAAGTGCTTTCTCCCACCCTAAATTATGTTTTGGGCCCTCACAGATTTGGAATGCATTCATATCCACCCTTTTCACAAAGTCAGGAGAGCTCAGGAAATATAAAGTCAAAAATATACAAATCTTTGTTGTTATTATAATAAGATTTTTTCCCATGAATGAAATTACCAAGGACCATGAACTTGGAAAAAGAAAATCAAAAGGAATTTACAGCAATTATTAATCTTCAAAGTTCAAAACTGGTCACTTCACAGAAAGACTTTGGGATTCGTTGAAATTTTTCTTCTAAAAAGTCGTTCTGTAGTGGAGTTTTCTAGGAAAAATTAAACAGCTTTTACTAACTGGCCCGCTGGTGTGAGAGCTACCGTGGAATAAATTAGCACAAAAATGGAAAGAAGTCTTATAACTGTTCACTGTTACAGACATAATCAACAAGGTCAGTCACTCGCAGAAGCTCATCTTCATCCTCTTCCGGCGCCCCCACCTCCTGACCACCACCTGTCCCATTCGGGGCTAGACTTGCACTGGCCGTGCCGCTGTCCTTGGGGGTCTGGGACTTTTCAGTTGGCTTGCCCATCAAGTTCTCAATGGCTTTGCCAGGGCTCTGTCCATTGGTGGAAGGCAAGTCCACTAAGCTGTAGTCCAATGGGCTCCCTACTTTGCCCACGTTTTCAAAGTCCTCTTCCTCATCACTCTCTATCCGATACGGCTTCTTGCTGCTCTCCTGCTCTGAGGGCAGGACCCTGGGCTGGCTGTCAGGGGCAGACTGTTCTGCATCTCCACGAGCGTTGTCACAGCTCTCCTCATCTGTCTCAATACGGTGTAGCCGCTTGCGGGATGGTTTGCCTTCCTCTTCATCATCCTCATCTGCTTCTGAATATTCATCTGTGCTTCGGCCCCGTTTTCGAACAGACCTCTTTGATTCTTTTGTTAGCTCTTCATCTTCAGAGTTCTTGGACATATAGCTCTCTAGAATAAACAGATATTTAAGCTGTTGGCACAGTCAACAATAAGCACATTCAAGTACTCCTTTTCCACATCCACCCCATGCTTTGCTCTTAGGAAAATATGGCTCTGTAATAGACTGGTAGACAATGCTCAATAAGATCTACTGTGTATTTTACTTCTGATTTTAGGAAAAAGCAGATTTCCTAGGGGAGTGGAAGAAGAGGGTCTGATGGTCCTTGAATTAAGTGAAGGTAAATTGGCCACAAACTGAGAAACTCCTCTTTATTCCTAAAATTGAGTCATGTAAACATATTAATAAGGAAAGATTAAAACTGCAGGAATGCAGCTGCATGGTGGTGGCGCATACTTTAATCCCAGCATTAGGGAAGCAAAGGCAGGCGGATCTTGGTAAGTCTGAGGCCAGCCTGGTCTACATAGCAAGTTCCAGGATAGGCTCCAAAGCTACACAGAGAAACCCTGTGTCAAAAAAACAAAACAAACCAACCAAACAAACAAAAACCTGCAGGAATGCATGGTGGTGTAGACCAGTAATACTCATACTTGGGAAGTATAGGAAGATCATAAGTTCAAGGCCAGCTTGAGTCATTCTCAAACCACCAAAAACCAAAAGCAAACTACTGGGCATCACTCTGTACACCACAGCAAACCAGAGGATAGATATTAAACTCCTCTGGTAGACTGTGAATGTCTTAGTGTGGTCTGTGCTTGCTTTGTGAGTCATCCCACCCAGTCTTGTGGCTACACATAACAAACTGATGAGGCTCTTATTTTAGGCAATCACTAAATTACAGATTAGTCAAACTGCCTCTTCAACATGTATGTTTGAATATCTAAAAAGGCATCTTAAATCTAATGTAAACAAAACAGCTCCCAAAGGCCTTTCGTTTGTTTGTTTTTTTTTTTTTAAAGAATTATTTATTTATTATCTATACAGAAAAGGGTGCCAGATCTCATTACAGGTGGTTATGAGCCACCATGTGGGTGCTGGAAATTGAACTCAGGACCTCTGGACGAGCAGTCAGTGCTCTTAACCTCTGAGCCATCTCTCCAGCCCAGCCTTTTGTTCTTAAAGCTGCTTAGTTCTCCTTGATTTCTTTTGGTCTACCATCAAAACTTATCCTTGGAAAGCTGGAGCACTGGCCCAGCAGTTAAGCGTACTTGCTGCTCTTGATGAGGACCTAGGTTCAGTTTCCAGCACTGACTGACAACCACATGTAATTCCAAGGATCTGAGATTTCTTTTGGTGTCTACAGGCACTAGGAAATAACACAAACACACACACACACACACACACACACACACACACACACACACACACACACACACATACACACACACACACACCCCAAATAAATAAAAGTAAATCTTAAAAAACAAAGCTATCCTTACTTTGATAACTTTTTACTCTTACAGCTATGGACCTACTTCCACCCAGCATCATCTCACCTGGACTACTGTTCTCCAAGCTACTGCCTGGTTCTCCCTCTTCAATTTATTGATAATATGGGTACTCTAGCAAATTAGAACACACATGAGATTGTAATACTCCACTGCTCAAAATCTAAGCATTTCCCATCTCACACAGAATGAATCCACAATCCATACAATGGCCTATCCACTTAATATAGTAGACATTAGTCATGTGGTTATTTTAAATTAATTAAAAGTAAACAAAAATTGAGTTCCATGCTCAAGCCAGCTACATTTCAAGTGTTTTACAGCCACATGAGGTTAATGCTTACTGAATTAGCCAGCATGGATACAGAATATTCCCATCATTGCAGAAATCCAGTTAGACAGCTCCACTCTTTATCTGAGATTACCAATTGTTTTTCTGGGGGTGGGGGTTCAGGTGAGACCTCCATGTTCTATCAGAACAATTCATTATTTTATAAGGCAGCTATAGACAACATGTAAATAAATAGATATGACCACCTTCTAATAAAATCTGATCTGCAAAAAAAGTTTATTTATGCAACCATGTGTACTGTAGCTTGCTGGCTTCTCTCTTATTCTCGTTCTAACAACCCTGAACTTCCTATGTTCCCTGAATGTGCTGGGTTCAGTTAGCGCGGGCGCGGTACTGGAACCAAAACCTAGGGTCTCATACATGCTGAGCAAGTATTCTACCACTAAGTCCTAAATTTGCCCCATAAATATTGTCTTTCTCAATGAGGAAATCTGAAATTCTATTCTTCTAAACCCTCTTCTCCATCTAATATCTTATATTCTAATATTTATTTTATAATCTTTCCACCTACCTCAAAAGTTACATGAGGGCTATTTTGTTTTGTCCAATTCCTAGTACTTATACCAGGGCCTAGTTCAAAAATATTCATATTTAATGGCTGGATTAATGAATTTAGTTTTATTTTTATGACGTGAAGATACTCAAGACTAAAGTCACCTCCTTTAGACTCCTACATCCACATATTTTTTTTCCTGTTCTCCTACTCTCAAACTCTATTTCATGTCTAATTTGTAAAAGCAATATTCAAAACAGATTACAAACAATGATAGATTAAATGCTTTAAAAAGGTGGGAGATAAGAGTCAAGGTCATTTAAAATGAACTTAGAAAGAGGTCTGGATTAACAAATGAAGTGGAAATCACAAATTCCTATTAAAAATATACATATATATTTTCCCCCGAGACAGGGTTTCTCTGTGAAACAGTCCTGGCTGTCCTGGAACTCACTCTGTAGCTCAGGGTGGCCTTGAACTCACAGAGATCCGCCTGCCTCTGCCTCCGGAGTGCTGGGATTAACGGTGTGCGCCACCACCAAAGCCAGGCCCCTGTGACAATTTTGAAAAGATTTCTCTTTTTTGTATGTATATATGTGCGTCTGTGTGAGTGTATGGCACATGTGCTGGTATTTACAGTCCTGAGATGGTTCCCTGAAGCTGGAGTGAGCTGCCTGATGTGGATGTTAGGAACTAACTTGAGGCCTCTGGATGAAGAGGAAGTTCTCTAAACCACTGAGCCACCTCTCCAGCCCCACAAATGAATATTTTATAGCTTTTCCTACACTTCTGGTAAAGCGCAGCTCAAGCTATTACCGAAAACAGACCCTAGCTGAAACGGACAGTGAGAAGGGAAGGACCACAGACACGATGGTCTGAAAGTGCTCAGCTGTTCCTCAGTGCAGGAGAGGTGAGTTCAGAATACACAACTACAAAAAGGGGCAGAGTGACTCACAAAGCCAGGCAGAAGACCTTAATATAATGGAACCCTTCAAAATTAGCATCTGGGGGCTGGAGAGATGGCTCAGCCGTTAAGAGCACTGGCTGCTCTTCCAGAGGTCCTGAGTTCAATTCCCAGCCACCACATGGTGGCTCACAACCAAACATCTATTGTGGGATCTGATGTCCTCTTCTGTCATGTAGGCATTCATGAAAATAGAGCACTCATATATAAAATACATGAATAAATAAGAGTGACAAAAAAATTAGCATCCTATCAAGAGTGGTTTAAATTATAATTAATAGACGGGAGAAAAGTACTAAGATTCATCCCAATGATGCTAGTGATTATATGAATTAAAAAAAAAAAAAAATCAGCCAGGCAGTGGTGGTGTACACACCTTTAATCCCAACACTCGGTAGGCAGAGGCAAGTGGATCTCTGGAGTTCAGGGCCAGTCTGGGCTACGGAGTGAGTTCGGAGAAACCCTGTCTCCAACAACAACAACAAAAACCAAGCACATCATCACAAGCCTGAATGTTCTTTCTATACAACGTCTGTTTCCCTGCCCTCCTTCCACACACAGGACACAGCGTTTACCTTCACTCTCTGAGCTGGAGAGCCTGCGCTTGTGAACCCGTCGGATTTCTTTACCACGTCGTATGCTTTTCTGGGAACCATCACTTTCTGAATCTTCTTTGTAATTAATTTGTCTTTTCTGGTTCCTTCTTGATCGCCTTCGCCGGGTTTCTACAAAATCATCACTAAAGTCTTCACTAAAGTCACTTTCTGTTTAGAAAAAAGAAAGGAGGGGAACAAGGAAGAACAAAATTGAAATCCATTGGTAGTTTAACAAGCTTAGGCTATAAAAATATAAAGTTAATGGAGTTGAGTTGTAAACATTTTAGTTGAGTAAGTTTTATAAATCCTATTTTCTTTTAAAAAAAAAATCAGTTTGCCAAATATCACAAATGTACACTTGTGTTTTTTTGAGACCAGGTCCTTCGCCCAGGCTAGCCTTGAAATTCTGCTCCTCTTCCCACCACTTTCTGAGTCCTGGGATTACCGGTGTCCACGACCATATGCAGTAGTGCTTCAAGCATGCCAGGCCAGCATCAACAAATAGCCCCAGCCTCACAACTGGATACTAATATCAGTTAATCCCCAAGGTAAAAGAAAAAAAAATGAAAGAAAATAAGGCAGAAGGAGAAGGGAGAGGAGATAAAGGGCGAGGAGGGGATGGTTGGATGTGCAGTTCAAAGGTAGAGCGCTTGTCTGGCACTCAATCCCCAGCAATGCCAAAAGGAGGGGGAAGTTGTTAATATCTATTTTCTAACACTCCATATTACATTCAGTTGAGAACAACCAGTTGGTCAGAGTGCAGAGAAGAAGTGTGGAGTGCCTAGCCACACACAGGACACCTCCATCACACCCACTTCCCCTCAGGCTCAGGGAGCATCCCAGAAGAGCTGGTGGAAAGACTGTAGGAGCCTGAACTGTTTTCTGGACATGCGAGGATACTGTACTTGAACTCAGAGCTGTGCATCTCTGCACAAGATCACTTCAGTAAACTTTCGAGCATCCAGGGGGAAGGGCTCATGAACTGAGGAACTGAGGAGCTATTGAGGGTTTCTGGGGTAGAGAAAGTCAGTTTTTGGTTAAGGGTGGGCACCAGATAGACATGTTCCAATGGATGGCCCTATACCCATGAACACATGGGTCACACAGACTGGATTTGGTGGACTTAAATAATAATTTAAAAAAAGACATACCATATGGTTGGAAGTGGGGAGAGGGTGGATCCAGGGAGAGTTGGGGAGAAGTGAAAGAGTAATTTATAATCAAGTACGTCTTATGATTGTATTATGAAATTCTCATAGAATAAACATATATTCTACGATATAATGGTTTAATTACAGCAAACATGTTTTTTAATATTTCTCTATTATCATTCCACAGTGTGTAATTACCAAATTAGTCTTTGGATTGCACTGTTAAGAATGTTTTGAGTTTAAAAAAATGCTGTTTGAATTTCTGAATTGAGTTTTATAAAAAAAAATTTTTTTTAATGAAATTTGGAGTGGAATTAGAACAGAACTTCTAATTTTTAAAACCAGTCTAAAGACACGTCTACCGGTTTGTATTGTGAAGCAGTAGTCTCAGCACAGACAATTATAAAATCAAAATGAACTGAGAAAACAGTGAAGATATTTTATGACTTGCAGTGACAACTAGATTAAGACAAGCTTCCTTCATGTAAAAATAAGCAAATCCATTATCAACAATTATGTAAAATTAAGTTTCCAAAGTAACTGTCTTATTTAAATTAAACTTTTTTCCCCCATTTATTCATTCTCTGTGTGTGTGTTTGTATGGGCAACTCATGTAAGTGCCATGGTGAACATTCGGAGGTCAAGGACAGCTTAAGGGAAATGGCTCTCTCCTTCCACCATTAAGGATCTTGGAGATCAAACACAAGGTTGTCAGGCTCGGGAATATACACCTATATTCAATGAACAATCCTTCTGGTTTTGTTTTTTTTAATTGTAAGACAACAGGGTTTTACTATGGTAGTGGTGACTGGCCTGGAACTGACTATATAAACCAGGCTGGCCTTGAATGCATAATGATTTGACTCCCTCTACCCCCTGAGTGCTGAGATTATACGCATGGACCACCATATACAGACATAAAGTATCTTTAAAAATTTTGGTTTGGTTTTGTTGCTGTCCTGGAACTTGCTCTGTAGACCAGGCTAGCCTCAAACTCAGAGATCCACCTGCCTCTGCCTCCTGAATGCTGGGATTAAAGGCGTGCACCACTGCCTGGCTTAAAAATACATTTATTTGGGTCTGGAGAAATGACTCAGTGGTTCAGAGCATTGGCTGTTCTTCCAGAGGACTCAGATTCAATTCCCAGCACCCACACTGTCTGCAACTCCAGTTCTAGGGGATCCGACACCCTCATACACATACCACAACAATGCACAGAAAAAAATAGATCATTAAAAAAAGAAATATTTTTTATCATTTATTCAGTCAATTTTTGACTTGTATTATCTATTTCATATACTTAAGTACTGGAAGTTATGTAAATAAAGTAAAATAAAGTTTAAGAAGCCCTGGTGTGCATGGAGTGAACTGGTTCTGGTATTCATTCTACAATATCTCAAAATATTTTCAGAAATACTTGGCCCCCATAGGATTTATCACAATTTAACATTCTAAAAGAGCTGGCATGAAGGTAACACGTTACTTTACACAAATTTTCTGAGATGTGTTATGTGAAAACATGACTCGTAAGTCATAAGAAAGGACTCCAGAGTCTCATCAGGAGATCTATGACACAGTTGAATACAATTCCAACACCTTGGAACTCCAAAAGTCCCAGGAAGCAATTGAGTTGCTCTGATACAGACAGAAGGCATTTTTTACCAGAGTCTCTACTATTCTCCTCAGACTCTTCTTCCTCTTCATCATCATCAGAGTACTTTTTCTTTGGGGTCTTTCTCCGCAAACGCCTGCTTTGCCTCATGGGCCGAGAAGGATGCCGCCTCAGTCTTCGGCTACAGAAGTCCGTGTCACTGTCCTCATTGGATGGTGGGTCTTCTTCACTTTCATCTGGGTTTTCATCAGACACAACAAACTCATCCTGAGATCTGTCCAGGAAAAGCAGATACGTCATGATGGTGTACTCAGTGTTTGTTTTGTAATGGTACAGTTAGAAGTGATAACCAGTTTTTCAGAGTTCCAATCACAAACTGTAATGAATCCAGTGAAACATTAAGTAATATTTGAGGACACATTTGGAAAATTATGTCAACTTCTGTGTTTAAAACGATTATCTGTGAGGATAACTGATGCTGAATTTCATACATGAACTTCCTTCACTGACCACTTAAAATCCAACATACCCAAAAGTGCTCATTATTTCCTAACCCCCTCCTCTTCTATCTACCAGCCAAATATATACATTGTTGAACACAAAAATTCTGACTTCTTCTTATGGGAGGGACGGGGTACTTGTACCTGCATGTGCAAGTCAGCCAACCACTCCTTCCACCTTCACTGGCTTCTGAAGACTGAAACAAGGCTGCCAGGCTTGGTTGGCAAACACCTTTACCTGCTAGCTCTCTGGTACTGAGAATCATTCACCCCCCAATAACCCAAACCAGACACTTGGTATGTATCCCGACCTCTCCTTTCATCTCACACCTCAACCTTTTTTTTGGGTATTTTTCCCTGCCGGAGCTGAGGACCGAACCCAGGACCTTGCGCTTGCTAGGCAAGCACTCTACCACTGAGTTAAATCCCCAACCCCTTGGATATTTTTTTATTTAAACATTTTCAGGACCAAGTTCAAACTGGTATGCAGGACAAAAAACATGAGACAGAAAAACCCCTTAACTTGTTCTTTTTTATGTTCTGCTTGCAGCTTTACCAGAGCATTCTCTATTTCATCTTCATATTCTATTCTTGCTTTTCTGGGAGTTTCCGAAATATTCCTTGACATTTGAACAAGTAAGTGGGATCTCTGCTCGGGTTGCTTTCTTCTCTCACCCTGCCTCTAAACTCACAGGCTGCTCAAAAAAGTCATTCCCCACATGTTAATTCTAACTTAACTTCTTATTGTGAGGGTTCCCTGACTCCTTTAGATGGAGGCAATTATCTTCTGTATCCTAACTTTTTTTTACCTACATTACAGAGGTAGGCAGTGCAGAGCAACTTCTCTGTGGTTTATATACTTCCCACTACATCTACTACTGAGTCAACAGGAGAAACTCCACAGCACTGTTTATACTTGTTTGCATAGACACCACTCTAATCCTAATATCGGATTAATTACCCCTTACCAAACCTCTACAGAGCAGAGAAGACTACTTACTTCTTTATAGTTTCCCACACTTGATTAAAAACTACTGATAGAAGAGGTAGCAGAAGGTAGTATAGGAAAAGATTTCGGTAAACAAAACTTCAATTATAGTTAATCAAATTTAAATACAATTTTAAATATTAAACAGCCATAAACATAGCTTTAATTGTAATCTAAATGAATCGAAATAAGTAATCTCAAATCTGCTTTAAATATCTGGAAAATACAGACTGCCCATGTACAGGAAGAGTAAAAGCCACAGCACAGCACAGCCATGGCTCTCTCAGGACCCAGCTCGGTGTTAGCTGGCACCTAGAGGTCTCGAGGCAGGCCACATACCCGTCACTGATCTTGAATTCATCCTCACTCTCTTCCTCATCTAGGTTGCTATCACTATCAAGATCATTAAGTCGCCGGCGTTTCTTCCTGCGAGCAGCAGCTGCCCTCTGAGGCCGTTTATTTTCTTTTCGTTCTTCATCCAAAATGGTAGAGATGTCTTTCCCACGGTGACCTGTGATGGTGGAGATATCTTTTCCTCGGCCAACTCCTGAGAGGAAGAGGTAATTGCAT
>CABHPQ010164602.1:34014-64748 GCA_902168405.1 Peromyscus aztecus | reverse complement strand
AAAAAATTAACATGCCTATCTTACTCAATAGAGTTCACAGTGCAGAGACTCCTAGTTTTATTTTGATTTAGTTTTGTATTTGGATTTGATATACCACTTAGCATGCCTCCCTCACCCTTTATTACATTGCCTTTTCTTTTTGTGGAGGGCTGTTAAAAAAAATCTCTCTGTGCAGTCTAGGTTGGTCTTGAATTTGTGATCCTTGTGCCTTGTCCCCGATTTACAGATTTGTATCACCATATCTGGCTCAATACTCTTTACTGTATATGTATAAGTGTTTTGCCTACATGTATGTATGTACAGTACATGCATGCCTGGAAGCCAAGGTCAGAAGAGGGATTTGAATTCCCTAGTACTGTTGTTATGGTTGTGAGCTACAAAGTGGGTACTGGGAACTGAACCTGGGTTCTCTGTAAGAACAAGTGTGACTCAATAGTCTTCTTTAGCCCTCAATATACTTCTTTCCTTTCTTCTATTGTGTGTGTGTTCACACATCCCAAGGCACACTTATGGAGGTCAGAGGACAACTCTCAAAGAGTCAGTTCTCCTGCTACTTGGTAAGGTCCAAGATCTAACTCAGGTTGTCAGGACTGTGAGCAAATGCCCCACCCACTGAGGGACCTTGCCAGCACTCAACTGTCATGGCTTTTAAGATTTAAAAAAAAAAAAAAAAAATTCATGTGTATGTGTGTATGTTTTTTTAGACAGGGTTCTCTGTGTAGTCCTGGTTGTCCTGGATCTCACTCTGTAGACCAGCCTGGCCTCAAACTCACAGAGACCCACCTGCCTCTGCCTCCTAAGTGCTGGGATTAAAGGCATGTGCTATCACTGGCCGGCTTGTGTGTGTGCTTTGGTAAGTGAATACATTTGTGTAGGTGCTGCTGGGGTCAGAAAGCATTGAATCTCTTCGAAGCAGAGTTACAGGTAGCTGTAAACTATCCAACATGCAGGCTGGGAACCAAACTGGTCCTCTGGAAGAGCAGCAAGTTTTCATAACTGCTGAGCCATACTTGGTTCAATACTCCAGACCAATCTTTTATTTTACTTATTTATTTATTGGTTTTTTAGACAGGGTTTCTCTGTGTAGCCCTGGCTGTCCTGGAACTCATGTAGAGCAGGCTGTCCTTGAACTCACAGATATCTGCCTGACTCTGCCTCTTGAGTGCTTGGATTAAAGTTGTTTGCCACCACTGTCTAGCAAGACCCATTTTTTAAAGAAAGTAACTCAGATTTCTGATGTAGTCACAAAGTTGTCCAACTGTTAGCACTTTCCTCACTCCAAAAAGAAGTCTTATACCTATTAGTAGTTGCTCAAGAATCTTCTTGAATAAGGGCAGGGAAAAAAATTGATAAAGATGTAAATAAAAGACCCAATTCTGAAAGGCTATGACATCAATTTCTTTACAAAAAAACTGCTTATTGATCCATTCTGAAGTTTTCACAGTAGTAAGTAGAAACCAGTAGTGCATGCCTTTAATTCCAGTACTCAGGAGGCAGAGCCAGGCAGATTTCTGTGAGTTTGAGGCCAGCCTGGTCTACAGAGCAAGTTCCAGGACAGGCACCAAAACTACACAGAGAAACCCTGTCTCAAAAAACCAAAGTTCTTCATCAGAACTTTAGTAACTGGCTATATAACACTTTAACAAACAACCTTCACATTCTTCTACAATGCTGTTTTGAAAGGCAAAAAGGCTGGCCGTGGTGGTGCAAGTCTTTAATCCCAGCACTCGGGAGGCAGAGGCAGGAGGATCTGTGTAAGTTAAAGGTCAGTCTGGACTACAGAGTGAGTTCTAGGACAGCTAGGACATGGAGAGAGAGAGAGAGAGAGAAAGAGAGAGAGAGAGAAAGAAAGAAAGAAAGAAAGAAAGAAAGAAAGAAAGAAAGAAAGAGAGAGATGCCAATTAAAGGAGTAAATTGATTTTTAACAGATTTATACTGTCATTCAAATTTGGATTATCCACACATTTTGAGGCTTTGTTGTTGCAAAGACAATAGGAAAGTTTCCTGAGTATTCTAATTAGAACCAGATATAAATTGTTTGATCAATGAAGGAATTTAAAATTTTATATTAGATCATACAAAAATTAGTAGTAAGTTCTGTAATACATTGGCACTAAGCCAGCAGAATGCTTTGAATGTAAGCTAGTTTATTCAGTGTTAGCACCGGGGAGAGGAATAATCTGCTGGGAGAATTATGTGAAAAAGAATAAATAATAAACATACCCCCTCCATCAGCCTCCTTGATATCATCTTCTATAGCTTCATCAATTGCTTCATCAAACTCATCAAATCTAAAACAAACACAGTGATGATCAGACTGTAAGATGTATTTGTGTTTGATTTCCAAAGACCACCTACACAAAGTGGCTGCAAGAGCCTGTCTTTGTCCCCACCCAACTCACATGTCATGATTAATGTCCTCATTAAACAGGAGAAAAAAGAGAAAACAAGAATCCCTTGCCCTCTTCTGCCCTGTGAAATTAAAGCAAGAGGACGGCCATATACATAAAGCAGACACTAGATCTGTCCTAGAGAACTGCTACCATGTGAGCTCAGACAAGGTACCATGGAACAGTCAGAAACAGGTCCTCACAAACTCCCAAGTCTGCCACTGCTTTCATCTTGGATATTATAAAGCTTCTGTGAATCAATTTATGCTTTCTAAAAACTATCCAGTTGATGGTATTGCCAATAGGCGTGCACAGATTAGGACAGTATCAGCATATGAGGTAAGCACTCTCCTACTCACACACATACTCTAGACAATTAATCAATAAACAAGTTAAAACTTCAAACAAGCAAAAACTTTAGGCTTTTAGAGTATAAAGTCTTTAACAATCAATCAACTATGCCACTGTAATGGAAATGTAATTGTTAATCAAATGATAAGTTAATATAGATGGCTTTGTAACAAGAACATCACAGATACTGGAATTTGAGTTACGTATGGTTCTCATAAAATGCTTTGTTTCAATCATTTATAAACGTAAAAGCCATTCTTGGGATACAGATTATACAAAACCTACCAGTGGGCTAGCTGTGGCCTAAAGACTGACCTCTAATCGTTTAAGTCACATGGCAAAGTAATTTGGACAAAATTACTGCTCCATAGTAAGTGTTAAGGCCAGCTATAATTACTACTGAAAATAATTGTGTTATAGAAATTCATATACAGGTGATCAAAATTTATCACTATAGAAATGGGCGGTGGTAGCGCACGCCTTTAATCCCAGCACTCCGGAGGCAGAGGCAGGCGAATCTCTGTGAGTTCAAAGCCAGCCTAGTCTACAAAGCGAGTTCCAGGAAAGGCGCAAAGCTACACAGAGAAACCCTGTCTCGAAAACAAAAAACAACACAAAACAAAAAACAAAAACAACAACAAAAAAATGGGATTTCTTTGGGGTTGGGGATTTAGCTCAGTGGTAGAGCACTTGCCTAACAAGCGCAAGGCCCTGGGTTCGGTCCTCAGCTCTGAAAAAACAAAAAACAAAAAAAAAAAGGAAATGTACTTTTGCTTAAAGGACTATTTCTTCTGGTTTTAAAAAAAATGAACAAGAAGAAATGATCTCTAAGATAATTTTTTAAGTAAGTACAGCTTAGTTTAGGGGCTCAACTGACCATAAGGTGAACTAATTTAGCCATGCTAACTATACAATTTCTGTGGCGAGTCTTGTGTATGTAAGTGTGCATGCATGGGTGTGCATGTGGTGTGGACTGGACATATGACCTTACTCATGCTAGGAAAGTGCTCTACTACTGAGCTACAGCCTGGCTCTGAGGTCTTGGAACCCAACACCTGGAGATACCAGGTGACATACGGAACAGTTACAAATCACTGTGTTGAAAGAACCACCCACTTCTGTTTGGTCTAACTGGAAAAAAAGTTAGGTTCTTTTATTATAACAACTTTCTTTTATTTCCTACCTGTAGCTTATACATTTCCTTGTTCTTGTTGATCTCCTTTCAAGTAAGTTTGCTTTGGATTTTTTTGAATCTTTCTTCTTTTCTTCTTGATCTTCAGAAAAATCTGGCTCCTTTAAAGATAAACATATACAGATGTTGACAGAGAAACAGTCCTTGGAATTAACAGCTTTAATATTCTACCTAGGCAGCACACATGAAGGTCTGAAAAACTCTGAGATTATCCACCACTAAGAATGTAGATGGCGAAACTAATTATACAAATTAACAATATTGGTAGTCAAGTAGATGAACTATTTCTGTGTTGAAATTCTAATACTTCTGTGAGTTTACAATAGTCTGTTATAAAAATAACCAGTATAAAGTTTTTCTACCAATTCAATCATTTTTGTTTGTTTTTTGAGACAGGGTTTTTCTGTGTAGCTTTGGCTGTTCTGGAACTTGCTCTGTAGACCAGGCTGTCCTCAAGCTCACAGAGATCCTCCTGCCCCTGCCTCCCTAGTTCTGGGATTAAAAGCATGCACCACCACTGCCTGGCCCAATTCAATCTTTTAACCAATAATTAAATATGATACACAGAAAACTTTGCATAGATATGTGGCTGAATTCATGAGATGATTTGATTTAAACGGAAGAACAACTTGGCAAAACTACTTATGGCTGTGATTTAATTATGAAACAGTAAAACTTCATTTGGAAACTGCTGAATGTTGTAGCTCACATCTCTAATCCTAGCCTTCAAAACCAGCAATTAAGAAGAAAAGGCAGTGGATCTCTGAGTTCCAGGCCAGCCAGGGTTATATAGCTATCTAAAATCAACAACAGTAACAAAACCACAACAAAATCAAGTTGGAAACTATGTTTCATGTACATTCACTCATGAGGTGTGCTTAATTACAGCCTAATAAATGTAAATAATGGTAATTGTTCATAGAAATTAAATTATAATGGAAATTAAAATTTCAATAGTAGCAAATTAAAAGTAAAATATTCCCAAGATATTCTTTAGTTATTTTATGCAAATAACACATTATAAGGTTAACCACAAATTGCTCCGCTTACAATAGAAACAATAGAACATTACCCCAAAGCAATGAGCTATAAATTTAGTTTGAATATGATAATCATATTGATTTATTTATAAATAATAATTCCAATAGTTATTTCTCCAAGTGCTTAAAATGTCTAGCTTTAATAGAATAGGTAAGTCAAATATTAAAATGACATATAATTGAGTTAAATTTTAGAAAGTGCATAGTATCTCCTCTAAAAATACTACATAAACCTGGACTGAAAATGGCTTGGTGGTTAAGAGTACTGGCTGCTCTTTGGAGGACTCAGATTCGAGTCCCAGCACCCACAGAGTGGCTCGCAACCATCTGTAACTCCAGTTCTAGGAGATCTGGTACCTTCTTCTGACCTCTGTGGGCTCTAAGCATACATTAGGTACACAGACTATACATGTAGGCAAAACACTTACACACATAAAATTTTAAAAATACTAGAAACTAGAAACTTACTTGTGGAGGAATGATGTTTTCAATACTGATACCAACATACACCAAGCGTTCTTTCCTTAAAACCAAAAACCAAAGGCATAAAATAAGATTTACTAAAAATGAAACTGGTATGAAAATATCATGGTAGATAGTAATAAAATTACAATTTCATGGTATTTAAGAGGCTGTCACAGATATTAAAGTGAAATTTTAATAGAGTATTAGTATTAATGAGAAGCACAAACTTTCTGACTATATAAAGTCTGACCTATATGAAAGCTGTACTTTTGAACTGAAATAGACAAACTTCAAACTGTGAGTTGACAATGTGGTTAGATTTGGAAAACTAACTCTGACTAGACAAACTAGATCTCTGCATATTAAATGTCTTGGATGATGTTCTGAGTATAGTTACAATTATAAGCCTATGGTAATAGCTGGGGGAAGGTGGTGCACGCCTTTAATCCCAGCACTTGGGAGGCAGAGGCAGGCGGATCTCTGTGAGTTCGAGGACAGCCTGGTCTACAGAGTGAGTTCCTGGACAGTCAGGGCTACAAAGAAACCCTGTCTTGAGGGGTGGGGGAAGCCTACGGTAATAAACATCACTATAAAATAGTGACTAACAAACTACACATAACAAAACCCTATCAAGGCTCCAGTGAATGGCATTAAAGCCCCTCTTTCCTGCTGTAGGGAAGAAGAAACGCACTGCAGACACATGGGCTATGCATTCAATAATGCAAATTAAGGTACTGGTGGAGCCGGAAGACAAGGATGCATATCCAGAATGACATCTCCATGGGTTTCCTCTCCAAGGGAAAAAACAAAAACAAACAAACAAACAAATGCCCTGTTTATTTTAATTAAAAAAATACTAACAAATAGCTCTAAACAACAGGTGCTTGCTCTGGTCATCTCAATGTTAATCCAGTATACTGAGAGCAGCTGAGCTCTGAATATCGAGTACATTAAACCAAACTGGAAGAGCAACTGTTCTTTCTGGCTTGTTGTGATGCTCCTTCCGAAAGGAAATGAATGCATTTACAAGTCTAGACCCTTTGCAATACAGCCTCTAATGTGCTATGAGCACTTGACCCTGCTAACAAGAATCTTAGCAACAGATGGGGAAAATTTATGAAAATGATAAAATCGCTTTAATTAAAACTTGGTAAGCTATCAAGTAGTTAATAATGACCAGGACAATCAGAATATTTCATAGTTAGAACCATCTCTGTTACTAAGTATGTGTGATATACATCTGACCTTGCCAAAACCACATTCACTGAAATACCAATTTTCTCCTTTAAACTGCTTTCTTTCACCATTATTTCTCTTCTTAATTCAACTGAAGAGAAATTAACTCATGTTCATTATGAGCAGACTTATGCCAAGCTTGGAAAGCCAAATATAACATAAGATATGGTTTCTGCCCTCATAATTAGTTATCAAATGCCTACAGACCATTTTGAATAACTACTGGAAACATGACCAGGTATAGATCAATTTTATCTAACTGGAGAAATTACGGAAGGCTTTAACTGGGTTCACTGTTGTACAGGATCTTAAAGGTAGATGTGATTCCTCATCACTCTCTCATTAGTCATCTTTTGGCAAGATGCCTTCCACCTCATCTCACTATCTAGATCTGCAGACCTTATCATTATCAACATCTCCACTCTTTCTAAAATTTCAGTTTCACACTTCCTATTGTCTGACTTCTACTAAATCAATTTCCAACTTACTCCACCTTCTATGCTACTTTCAGCAATTTGTTCACTCTAGTGGAACTTCACCTTAGTCTATCACTGCCCTCTTACCTGGCTGACACTCCACACTCCATCATTATAAATACTCCTTTGCATACACTGTCAAGCTCCTTGTCTCTTTCTCTCCTTCCCATTGTTACATTACCTGGAAAATTCCAACCCCAATTAAATCCAACCCCCTGCTAGGCAAAGCACTAGTAATTGCAGTCTGGAAGAACAGAGCTTTCTGAGTTCCCATATTATCTATGACGTCATACACTGGAAGGAAAATTTATAAACCCACAAAATAGGAGATTTCTAAAACAGCAGATTCCATAGAGCCACACAGCTCCAGATCTGTAGACATTTGCTGGGTAGACACTAAAAACTTATAGTCACAACCCAGTTTTCCAGACTGTGCAGCCATTTAAGGTAGAAACAGTATATGCTTTCTCACTGAATAACACTACCTGGTATAAAACAGGTATTCAATAAATGTTAGTTAATTGCTGAATACAAACAGAGAAAACAATGGGATCAGGATACAGAGGCTCTTGTAGTATAAGGGTGGATGAGTACTAGAGAGGTCATTTCAGAGAAGACATGAAGCCCCCAGCTCTACCCAACCATTACATTGGCTGCCTTACTTCCAGGCTTTCTCCTGCAACACTCTAGTTCTCACTCATTCATCTGACTTACCAGGGCCTATTTTCTGAAATGAAGACCATATCCCTACTTTGATGACTCCAGTACTCCCTACAGAGAACAGTTAGAATTCCCTAGTAGGCTAGGCAAAGCTGTTTGTAGTCTGGGCTTTCTCTGCTTTATGGAGATCCATCCCATCCCATTCTCCTACCTTCACTTTTTTTTTTTTTTTTGGTTTTTTGACACAGGGTTTCTCTGTGTAGCTTTGGAGCCTGTTCTGGATCTCACTCTGCAGACCAGGCTGGACTTGAACGCACAAAGATTTGCCTGGCTCTGCCTCCCGAGTGCTGGGATTAAAGGCGTGCGCCACCACCACCCGGCCCCTACCTTCACTTCTATACTCTGCCTTTGCTCATTATGTTTGCACACACCAATTGGAAATGTCTTTTTTCTATGCCAACCTACATAAACCCAATTTATTTCCCAAGGCCTTCCTTGATAATTCAATTTCTAGGAGAATTAAAATGCTCTTCCTTTATGTTCTAGTACTGTGTTGAGTCTCAGTCTCTCTCTCTGTCTCTTTGTCTCTCATCATTGGGTCTCTGTATTCTCTGGTCGAAAGTGAGTTCAATGTAAACAAGATTCATATATTCATCTATGTTCATTCATTCACTGTTCTATTCAGTTGGCTATGCCGTGGATCTGAATGAATGTTTAGAAATGCAATGACCAAAGTACAAATAAATATGAACTCACTGTATTCATTCTGATCCAATCCCCTATTAATAAATATCAAGGTCAATCTTACTTGCTCCATGAAGCTACCTCAACTGTATTAGACTCCTCTGCAGTGACATGACAAAAACAGTGTACTCTACTGTCGGCAGGACACAGTTCAGCAGTGGTCTTTATTTACCACGGTTAATACAGTCCACCCAAAGAGACAGAGGAAATAAGTTATAAGCAGGTTCTTATACTTCTCCTGTGGTCAGCAATAGTCAAACACATTTCCTCCACAAGATGTGGGACAATGTTTTTCCATAGCAGACTCTGATACTCTACAAAGGGGGTGGGAAAACGTGTGTAAAAGGACACAGAGTATTTCGAGCTTGGGAAGTTACTGGACCTCTATTGAGCTATTCAGTTCCACTGTTATAGTGCAAAAGCAGCCATAGTAAGCACACAAACAAATGAGTAAAACTGTGTTCCAGTAAAGTTTCCTTACAGGATATATAAAATGTGAGTATCACATAGTTTCCCTACATCATGAAATGATTTTATAGGGATGTTTTTAAAAACTTAAAAACCATTCTTAGAAGGCAATGCAAAAACAGCAGACCAGATTTGACTTGCTGTAGCTTGCCAGTCTTTGATTTAGATGGATGTGTTCATCTAAACTGTATGACAATGTTACTGCCAAATTACCAAGGGAAACATTAACACATATACCAATTTACCTTCGCTCTGCACGCTCTTTCTTCTTTAAGGCAACATCCAAATCTTGCAACTGTTCTTCTAATTTTTCACACAGTAGTTTCTGTAGGAACAATATATATGTGCTACTTTTAATACCAGAGCACAACCATACATCTCATGCTTATTATTAAGCTTATTTATTATTATTTGAGTATTATTAAGCTTTAAGCCTAAAAATAATAAGCATTATGAGCTGAAAATGGCTACATGGTGAATGAATACTGAAAATGCTTTGTTTGTTTAAAAAGGTGGTCAGAATCCACTTAACAGATGATGAGCATAGTACTTCTATAAGAAAGCATGCCAAACACAAATAGCTTTGCAAAAACCAAAATAGAAAAATATGCTCTGTGCCGACCCTGCTTTTACTGTTCAGAATTGCATTTTGTTCATTACTATTCAAAACAAGGTTATGTTAAAAATAAAAGGCTATCAAATTAATTTTGAAAAATTATATATACATATATATGTCAAAGCATAATGCCAATATAAAAAATACACACAAAGCAACGTTACATGGTTACTGGGTCAAAACAGAGCATAAAAAAAAAATCATAGATTAAGCTATGCTAAGCAAGAGATGGTAACTTCAGAGAAAAAGGTGTAAAGCCATTATGTTGAAAGCAAAATAAGGTTGGCCTTGTGGAAAAAAAGTATTCAATTGGTGCAGAGAACAGAAATCTACTGTTGTCTGATTTTACAAGAAACTGTGAATCAATGCAGAACAGACTGATGATTCTTTCAGTGCTAGCAACAAAAAAGATGCAGTAATAAAAAATGAGATTTTAAAAATGGAGTAAACTACAGAAACATTTATTTCATTCATATAAAGTTGGTGCTATTTTTGGTGATATTTTGTTTGTGTTCTGACAAATAAAGCTTGCCTGAAGATCAGAGGGTGGAGCTAGCCACTAGTTAACCATAGAGGTCTGGAGGTCTGTACAGACAGGAGACAGAAAGTGAAATGACTGGATGCAGAGAGTCAGTGATAAGGTGGGCATAGACAGGAGCTCCACCATTTTTCGGTCTCCAGAGTCAGTGAAGGTAAGATGATTTTGGCTGCTCCTTTACCTCTCTGATCTTTCAGCATTTACCACAATATCTCACTTCAGGTTTTTATTATTAAGACCAATTAGGATTCATGCTATTTATATTTACTACAAATTAGAGTAGAAAACAGATGGTTTTACAAAAGCCAGGAGTTTTATAGAAGACAAAAGGCAAGCCCAAGATACTAATAGAAGGTAGAGACTCAAACAAAAAGTGAACATTATTAACAACTGCTTTGGAAAGGGATGGTGTTCAATGACTGCTAAAAAGTATTATCAATGTGTTGAATATAAAACTGAGGGCTGGAAACAGAATTAGGTTGGGTCATACATGCTGGCAAGGAGGGCAGAACCATTCTCCATCAGGGATGATCATCAGAGGAGGGCGGAGGCAGGCAGTATGGTATCCACTGTCACAGGAATCGCACAGAAGAATCTGAAATAAACCACATTAATATCAACCAATCTGAAGTTTGTTAAAATATGGTATTTCTTTCTTTTTTGAGACAATGCCTTGCTATACTAATAGCCCAGGCTAGGCTGATACTCACTATGTAGCACAGAACCGCCTCAAGCTCTCAGCAATATTCCTGTCTCTACAGTGCTGGGTTTGTACAGGTATATGACACCATTCTTGGTGAACACTGACATTTCAGTACTTCTTAGTACACTACCATGAACTGTATGGTGTGTGCATAAAGCCAATGAATGGAATAGCTCTGACAATTAGGATGGAAAAATTTTTTTAAATTGAGCCAGGCAATGGTGGCACACAATCTTTAATCTCAGCACTCGGGAGGCAGAGGCAGGTGGATCTGAGTCCGAGGCCAGCCTGGTCTACAAAGCGAGTTCCAGGGCAGCCAGGGCTACACAGAGAAACTCTGTCTCACAAAAACAAAACAAAAAGAATTTAAAAATTAAAAAGCACTCCCTCTGACAACCTAAGAAAATATTATGGTACAGAAATCAACTGGAATCAATTGTTAGTTTGCCACAAAGGCAATCTTACATTCTCTATAACAGAATTTTAAAGTTCAAGTATCATCATGTATGCTAACATATAGAGAATTGTAAAGTATTTCCATTTTAATTGCATGTCAATGACTTAAACAGAAGAAATACAGCTCTTTTATTCTGTAACTCAGATAAGGAGAGACTGGCACACAGGAAAGGGTCAGAAGCTCTTTCCAACATTACCATCACCATCAACTACTTTTCCCTTATTTTTACTGCAGTGAACTCTAGATGACCAGTTATTTAAAACCTACCAGCTTATTGGTAATCATTGAACTAAAAAGGCATTTACTTGAAAGTATTTTTAGTTTATAGATGAATTACAAAAGATATTACAGTCTCCTCATATGTTTTTCCTTCAACTTTCCACAAGGCTACAATTCAGAAGGGCTCTTGTTATACAACTGACCCCAAAGTTTCAATCTACCTGCTCCAGCCCCCCAAATGTTAAGATTAGAGGTATGTGCCAGCGTGCCCAGTTACAAAGTTAAAATCTGACCCATCTCTGCCAAAACTGGAAACTTAGCATCAACACAGTAGTTTCCTGAGACCTTTTCCGAAGAGTAATGCTGTTTCCTGACTATGAATCCAAGGCTATTGGACTGTACTGCTCTTGCTATGTGTCCCTACTCTCACCCCCTGTACTAACCGATGCTTAGCCTTTCTTTGTCTGTTACTCTGACAGTGTGTAGACTACTAGAAATCCAACATTTTATAAACAAGTCTGAATTTGGCTTAATGACTTCATTGGCTTTCCATGTTAGAAGAGTACTCTGCTCATTCTGTCATATCAGGTGTCTTAGTCAAGGCTGTGAAGGTAACGCTTATAAAAGAAAGCATTTACAGGGGCCTGTTTATAGATTCAGAGATCAGCCCATTACCATCATGGCTGACAGCATGCTGGCACACAGGCAGACATAATGCTGAAGAAGTAGCGGAGGGGTATATCTATATCCCGATGTGCAGGCAGCAGGAAGAGAGTCTGGGGCTGGGGTGGGCTTCTGACCTCAAAGTCCACCCCTAATGATACAGTTCCTCCAACAAGACCACACCTACTCCAATAAGGCCACACCCCCTAGTTCTTATAGTTCTTCAAATATGTACTACCAGGTAACTAAACATTCAAACACATGAGCCTATGGGGCCATTCTTCTCTTTAAAAAACATTCAAGCCCGGCAGTGGTGGCACACGCCTTTAATTCCAGCAGGTGGACCTCTCAGTTTGAGGCTAGCCTGGTCTGAGTGAGTTCCAGGACAGGCTCCAAAGCTACACAGAGAAACTGTATCTCAAAAAAAAAATTTGTTTATTTAATGTGTGTGTGTGTGTGTGTGTGTGTGTGTGTGTGTGTGTGTATCTGAGAATATCTATATGCACCATTTGTGTGCAGTGACAGTGAAGGTCAGATAGGGAACTGGATCCCCCGGAACTGACGTTACAGTCATTAGTGGTCATGTGGGTGCTGGGAACTGAACCTAGGTCCTCTAGAAGAGGAGTAAGTTTTCTTAACTGCTGAACCATTTCTTCAGCCCATAAACTTAGCACAACTCCCTTTTCTCTCTACAGGGTCTCACTATCTGGCTATCCTGGAATTCACTATGTAGATCAGGCTGCCCTTGGCCTCACAGAGATCTTCCTGCCTCTGCCCCCTGAGTGCTGGGATTAAAGGTGTGCATCGCTACACCAGGCTTTATGGAGGCCACTCTTATTCAAACTATGACACAAAGGATACATGATATTAATACAGATTATTACTGGTGATATTAATTTCGATCACTTAGTTAAAGAAGTAGTTATTTATTTTTCTACTTAGAAATTACACTTTATTTTCCATACTTCTACCCTCAAAGTAAACCCCACTGGTCCTTATGGCTAATGCTTGTAATCCCACCTAGTAGGAAAGCAAGGGCAGGAATATCACATTTTAAGGCCAGTGTGAGCAACATCTTGAAACCCTTCTCAAAAAAAAAATGAGCTAGGAGAGCAGTTCCATGTAGACATGTGAATACCATGCATGCAAATCACCTGTAATAAACAAATAAATGAACAACAACAACAAAACCAGAACGACGGAATAAACAAATAAATCCAGCCTATACTCACAGGGAGGGGCCAAAGTTTTCTAGAGTTAGGAGTATCAAAGGATTTAGGGATATAAATGAAAATCATTACAGTAACTCACAAATCTGTAAGTATTTTAAAGTAAGATAGAACTGAGTTATACAAATAGCTAACTCTCCTTTGAGCCTGCTCCCGAGCTTAGCATACACTAGGAGCTTTGCTTCCTGCAGTGAGGGCTGTGGCACTCTGCTTGTGATTTTCTCTTCCTTTAACCTCCTAAGTTCTTGGAGTTCTTCTACAAAGAAATCTGATCCACTGCCCTAATCATTTGTTTACTCAATTATTTCTGTCAGTGGCAAATACTTCTTCTTTGAATTATAATTAAAATCTATTCTTCTGTTTGTTGGAGCTGTTACAGCTATGGATACACGAGCTCTTTCTGTGTCCTTAGGGCTTGTCTAGAGCAGATTCTTTGTTTTTTAAAGCACTTTGTTACCTTCTGGCAGTTATAGGGTGCTCTAGACACATCTTGGACATCCACTGCTGGCCTGAGAATGAATAAAATGAAGAAGCCCTGGTTCCTTTATTCCAGATGAATTTAGAAACAAGGTCTGGGAAGTCTCAGTGCTTACTGCAATGGCCTGTCACTAATATGAAGTTCTTGCAGAGAGAATAGCACATTAATTCTTTAGTAACTGCATATGCATGCATACACCTGTATTTCTACCTATTTAAAGTGAATTCACTATAATTCCTCTAATCCAGCATCACAGGGTTTATTCTACCATTGGTCTTACTAAAAGAAAGGGATCTGGCTCATATTACCTATGTTCTCTATTTTTTTGTTCAACTCTGGTATACGTGTTCTTTCTGAAATTCTATCCCATTCCAAATAGGACAAGTTAAGGCTGGAAAACTATTTCCTTCCTGTTCTGTATAATACAGAGTCACCACTTGATTCCAATGTCCAAAATTAAGTATCAACTTACATTAGTGGTGTATATCAACTGTAAAAATCGATTGATTGCTTTGGCATATGTGAACTAAGCCAGGTACCCAATTTCACTCATCACCTTGTTTCTACAGAAAAACATAACCTAAATTTCAAATAAGACAATTAAAAATAAAACTTTACAATTTAATTTACTTCTAAAAGAGTTCCACTGGCACACCCCTGTAAACCCAACACTCAGGAGGCAGAGGCAGGTGGACCTCTGTGAGTTCAAGGCCAGTCAGGTCTACAGAGCAAACTCTAGACGGCTAGAGCTGTTACACAGAGAAACCCTGTCTCGAAAAAGAAAACAAGACAAACATACAAACAAAAAAGAATTTCCAGTCTCAGGCAATGATCCATTGCTTTTACCTAAAACAAGTAGAATAGACAAGAGTTCTAGATTTACTGAATTTATTGCTTTTCTGTTCACCAAGAACAAGGGCCATTTATTTTACTAATACAGAAGTGACTTATTATTTCTTCATTTTTGTTGTTATTTTTGTTCTTTGAGACAGGGTTTCTCTGTGTAACAGTCCTAGAACTTGCTCTGTAGACCAGGCTAGCCTCAGACTCACAGAGATATGTCTGCCACTGCCTCCTGAGTACTGGGACTAAAGGCATGCATCACCATAGTCAGGCTACTGCTTCTAATTTTGATTTGGGATTATCTTCAAGTCCAGGGCATAAGAAACCCACCAGATTGTAGTTTCTAACGTCATTCCCCTTGCCATAGTAAACAGAAATGGGATTTCCCAACTACTTATAACGACAAACTAAAATCCTGTGGATCTCCTTGCTGTCACTTTGGCTCCCTACACTTATTTCCTCACACTTGGTTTTGTCCCCAGAGTTTCTTTACTTTTTAAAGACATTTTATTAAAAAATAAATAAATAAATTAGGAAATGGTATAGCAAACACAAGCCTTGCTGATTCTCTGAGTTAGAAGGCAGAAAAGAGATCTTTAAAAAACAGATCAAATCTTCAAACATCTTCAACACAAAGATCTTAACTTTCATAGCCTTGCTCATTATGGTAGTTGTGGTGGTTTGAAGGAAATGCCCCCTCAGTCTCAAGTCCTTGGTTGGTGGCTGTTTGGGGAGGATTAGGAAGTGTGGTCTTGCTCAAGAAAAGTATGTCACTGAGTGCAGGCGCTGAGGTTCCAAAAGACTCAGGCCATCTCCAGTGTGCTCTCTGCCTCCTGCTTGGATCAAGATGTGAGCCCTCAGATGCTGCTCCAACCACCTATCTCCATGCTCTCTCTCACTCGCCATCACGAATCCTCTGGAACCCTAGCATAAACAAATTCTTTCTTTTCTGTTCCCTCGGCCATGGTGCTTTATCACAGTAACAGAAAAGTAAGACAGACAAGGCTTCATTTTAACCGCCAACTTAATGAGATCCGGGCCAGCCAGGGCTGACAGTGAGATCCTGTTTCAAAAAAACAAAACAAAATTCAAATCATGATCAAACCTAGGAGCAGGAGGTCACTCCAAATAACCACAGTACAGCTATGAGAGGAGCACTGCTCACGTAGAGCAGGTACATACTAGTTCTGGATGGTTTGGAAGGCCACATTTTTTGCATGGTTCATCATCATCTGGAAGGACAGCTTCTTCACTTTCCTTCCCGTGCTCCTCTTCTGAGGCTGCGGAGGATTTTTCACTGTCGGACCCTTCGCTGTCATCATTGCTGGAGTATTTCCACCGGCCACGTGTCCGAGAACCAGGCCACCGAACTTTGCCTTTGGGTTTTACCTTACAGAAATGAAAAGATGAGATAATTGGACATGAGAATTTCTTTCTCCAAACTATATGTCCCTTGGAGAATATTTAGCTGACACAGTGAGAAAAGATGAAAATTGTTACAGTCTTGTCATCAGCCCTATCTACTACTAAGTTTTGGTATGTGTTTTCATTATTTTTTTCTGCATGGGGGGGTCTTAAAAATGGGATTAGACAATGACCATTTTATCTTATAAACATGCCAAAAACAGCTGTATGAAATTACTCACACATTTGGGTGGTTGTTTCCCATTTTTTCACTTTCATAATGTACCCTCATAGATGTTAATGTTTACATCCATCTTTGTGGTTAGGATAAATTCCTTGAACAGGATTCTGGGTCAAAGGCCATGAACACTTAAAGCCTCTATCAATAGCAGGAAGATATACTGACATACTTATTTTTTTCAAAAATTTAAACTTTAAAAGCTGGGCGTGGTGGTGCACTCCTTTAATCCCAGCACTTGGTAGGCAGAGGTGGGAGGATCTCTGTGAGTTCGAGACCAGCCTGGACTATAAAAGAGTTTCAGGACAGCCAAGGCTGTTACACAGAGAAACCCTGTCTCAAAAAACCACAGAAACAAAACACACACACACACACCAAACAAAAAACCCCTAAATTACAAAGTTTTTAAAGCAGGTCAGAGCTGCATCTAAAAATCCCAATAAACTTTAAAAGCAGTATGATTCAGAGAATAAGCTGATCCTGAGATAGCATTTTATCACCTAGGTTCAATCTTTCAACTTCTATTTCACTTCACTGCCATGCTATAGGCCTCTAGGAAAGAACAAAATAATTAAAAAAAAAAAAAAAAAAAAAGGTTTTTCAGGGAGCAAAGAATGACTGATAATGAATAGTAATAATCATAACATGTCCATTTCAATGAAAAAAGTAACAGTCCCATGGACTAAAGACTTTGCTTAAAATTAAGAAGGTCACAGAAAAGGAATTTCCTGATTAAAATGGGGAAATCGGTACTCTGGTAAACTGGTAATGGGGTGGGACACTACTAGGGCTTTTGGAGGGCAATGTGACAATAACTATCCATTTTATAATACACATGCCCCTTGACCCAGTAATTCCAATTCTAGGAGTCTATTCTAAAGAAATACTCACTTATGTCCAAAAGGATCTTCAATGCAGCATTGCCTGTAATAGTGAAAAATGGGAAACAACCTAAATGTCAATTAATAAGGGAGTAATTAAATAAACTGAGGTATATCCACACTATGAAATACTATGTGGCCACCAGTAAATAAAAGTAGACTGTAACACCTGACATAAGAAGAGACATCACTGTTAAGTGGAACAAATAAGTGTGATCCAATTAATGAAAAAATTTTATGAACACATGTTCATAAACATACACATGAATGCTTGGAAAAAGGAATGAAACAATGTATACCCCAAACTGTTAATAGTGGATGTGGGGAGTTTAATTTCAGCCCTCTACAGGCTCATTATTAGCTGAATAGCTTAAAGAATGTATCCCTAGAACTGCTTGCAATAGAAAAAGAAGTCTAAAAGATAACATTGTATGTCTGAAATTTAGTGTGTGAGTATAACTATTGAAAGGCAAGGTTTATTATTAGTTGTCTTTGAGTGGCTATTTCAAACAAAGCAATAAACAATTAGATCCAAATTAGTTTTCTAATTAAAACTGAGAACACAAGGCTTTCGAGATGGCTCAGTAAAATGTCTGCCACACAAGCATGAAGACCTGAATTTGGATGACCAGAACACACATAAAAAGTCAGCTCTGGCAATATGTATCTGTAATCCTGGGGTTGGGAACAGAGATAGGTGGACTGTTGGAGCTCACTGTCCAGCCTAGCTGAACCCTTGAGCCTCGAGCTGTTTCACAAAGGGGGGAGAGAGATGGAAGAAGCCACCCAATGTTCTCTCTCTCTCTCTCTCTCTCTCACACACGCACGCACGCGCGCACACACACACACACACACACGCATGCACATCTACATGAACACATACATGTATCACATACATACACATGCAAAAACAAATATTTAATTGAAAACTTAGTGGCCACTGGGATGGCTCAGTGGGTAAAGGAGCTTGCTGCCAAGCTTGATGACCTAAAATATGACCCCTGTGGTCCACATGAAGAAGGACAGAAGATACTTGCAAGTTGTTCTCTGACCCCCACATGCACACGTCAAACACAGGCTAGTAAAGTAATTTTACGTTTTCTACACTGAGAACTCGGTGCAAGTTTTACCTTGCTCACTTTAGAATTTGTATCCTTCTCCGTTTTTTTCAAGTGTTCCTTCTTGTCTGTTCTCTGCAAAGCTGCTGGCTCTTCCTCCACTCCATCTTCTCCTTCCCCTCTTTTTTTCTCAGCTTTCTGGTCTCTGATCTCAGCTACTTTTGCTGTGGGTCTGGATATTCTCGGAGACCTTCTTAAAGTCCGGCCCACACTGGTTTTCTCTTCTTCCTTCCCCACCTTTTCTCCCTTGCTCTCAGAGTCTACAATTTGTGGGGGACAATCCGGCTTCTTCTTCCGACTAGATATCCGAATTGTCAACTTGATGCCTTCCTTCTGCCTTTCGGAGGTGATCTCTGTGTTTTCTGAAGTGGTGCTG
This sequence comes from Peromyscus aztecus, assembly GCA_902168405.1. NCBI lineage: Eukaryota > Metazoa > Chordata > Mammalia > Rodentia > Cricetidae > Peromyscus > Peromyscus aztecus. The sequence continues at coordinate 45,963 of CABHPQ010164602.1, read as the reverse complement.
TCTCCTTCAGGAACTAACTTATATTTGAATTTGCTCTTCGGCATGGAGCTCTTTGTCTCCAAAGTGTCCTCCATGCCAGAGGCCTGGACCTTGTCCAGACTGGCCATTTCCACCTTCATGGACTCAGAATCCTTTTCTAGAATTCCTGGGCTTGCATTTTCAAGGGACTGGCCTTCACTTGAACCTCTACTTAGACATTCTACACCTTTTTTTTCTGAGGCCAGTTTCTCCTTGGGGCCAGTCATCTCGGGTGGGAGGGAAGCTTCAGCCACTTCACAAGGATCTGGCTTTTCTGATTCTACAGGACTCCTGACAACTTCCTCGGGTATTGGACTCAATCTTTCCTTCTCAGCAACAGTCTTTTTGGCCTTTTCCACCTTTTCCAGGCATTCTATGCCTGGTGGGTGGTTCTCATTCTTACTTTTGGGGGCCTTCTCTTCAACTTTTGCAGTGCAGGATTCAGTGACAGACAAAGCAGGTTTTAAAGAGAGATCTGTTGCTATCTCCAAAGGCTCAAGAGGCATTTCCATGTTTGGAGACCCAGACTCCTCTCCTCTTCCTTTCTGACTGTGCCTCTCTGAGGCAGATACAGAGCCATCCAGAGCCTTTCCCAGGGGGGCTTCTTTCTCAAGGTCACTTATCTTTGTGCTTGCTATGACAGAACTGAAACCCTCAGTCCCATCTCCCTCCGTGACAGTATTCCCGTCCTTAGAGGGGATGGCAGAGCCGTCTTCCTTTGTATCACAAAGCTGGGTTTCCATCTGTTCTGTCTTACAATTTGGCGTGACCTTGTCATCACTAACTTCTCCATTCACTAGTTGTTTCCCTTCATGACTCAAAGTACTGATGGTGGAAACCCGTTTACAAGTCTCTTCCTCTTGTTTTATTTCATCTTTCAAAAACTCTTTTGTTGGAGTAGTTGACTTGCACAAAGGTCTGTCAAAATCATCACTCAACTTAATTTCACGTTTTTTTAGTGGTATCTTGGCTTGCTGGTCATTTTTAAGCTTCTCGGTTTCCTCAGAAGATTTCTCTGTGATGTCTTGAGAAGATCTGATGTTGCCACCAAATTCCACTCGCTCGGGCTCCTGTGCACCCAGTCTCTCGGAGCCGCCTTTGAGATCTTTGGAGTCCACTCTGCATTCTTTTGTTTCTACTTTAATGGGTTTGACATTTTCCTTGAAGGAATCACTTTCCTCTCTGATAATCTTTTTTTCCTCAGTTTCCGGCAAAGGTTTTTCTAGCTTTACAATGACAGGCAGTTTCTTGAGCTCCTTTTCATCTTCTTTTTCAGTTTTCACAGCTGTCTCTTCTAGAACATTGGCCACAGAACGCTTTATGGCATCCACTGGCTGCTCATCACCTTTTGTCCTTCCATTTTCCTTCAAGTCCTCTAAAACCAGAAAAGAAGTTTAGATGAACAGAAGATTTTAGGTTAAAAAAAAAAAAATCTTAGAAATACAGTATTTATTTCAATTTCAATCTGAAGTTTTTTTTGTAACTGGATTATTTTGATTAAAAAAAAACTGACAATTAAAGAAAACAAAAAAAAATTGTGAGTCCCAATTTCTAGATATTAAAATGTAGACTCAGGCTTCAGCTTTCCCAGTTGAACTTCAGTGTTCGTGATGGAATGCAAATATTTATACAGTTCAAGGAATTTATTCCAACTCAAGGGCTGTCTCAAAAATATGAAATAAAATGCTTCATAAAACAGTCCCAAAAGGTCAAATTTTTTTTAATAAAGTGAGAAATGTTCTTGTATAGGAATCACTGAGTATTTCAGGTCACCAAGGTAACATGAGCACAGTAGCGGGAAAATGAAAAGAAATAAAGAAAAATACCCAGAAGCCTAACAGCCACAGGCAATCACTGCTAATGGTTTCAGGACAGACGAACCGTCTGTCGTTCTGTCTGTCTATCTATCTCTAATTGTGCATATTTTCTACAAGGTGGGGCCATGTTGTCCGATTTTTTCACAGAAACATTAGCACTTCGCTGCTGACGGTCTGTCTGCGGGGATGGAACCCAGGGCAGTGGGCAAGTCAGGCGAGTGCCCTACTGCTGTCTTTAGCTCTGCTTGTAAAATGTCTGAGTATCTGCAACTAGCAGACACTGAATAACTATTCATTAGCATTACGTGTACATATCATGTATACTTATTATACAAGTACAGTAGTGTACAAAAGGTCTACAGGAGTGGCACAAGCAAGCTCCTGATCTTGGCTAAATGTAATTACCAGAGTATTGGCAAAATTTTAAATCTTTCCAGCCCAATTAAAATCCATTCTATTTAAGTTTTAACTCTGTATTTCTCTATAAAGAATGATTTCCTCTGTTTATTACATATTGCTATATGTTTTGTTTTTTGGTTTTTTGAGACAGGATGTCTCTGTGTAGTTTTGGTTCCTGTCCTGGACCTCGCTCTGTAGACCAGGCTGGCCTCAAACTCACAAAGATCCGCCTGCCTCTGCCTCCCGAGTGCTGGGATTAAAGGCATGCGCCACCACCGCCCGGCTTGCTATATGTATGTTTTTAACAGCACTTACTATTCAGAATCCTAATTATGTATTCACATATTTATTTGTTCAAATAGTCTAAGAATTACTGTTCTGAGGAAGAATCAGATTATTTACCTATAGTACACTCAAAACACCTGCTGATCTAATTGAATAAACTGTAATGGCAATAAATTGGAGCCTAAATGTAAAACAAACAAAAATTAACAATTTAAAAATACTTATTTCTTCTTATTTTTAATCATGTTTGTGTGTGCACATGCACACGGAGGACAAAAGGCATCAAATTCCTTACAGCCATAGTTATGAGCTGCCCGACCTAGATGCTGGGAATGAAATTCAGGTCTGCTGCAAAAGCAGCACCTGCTTCTAATCCTGAGGCACCTCTTGTGCCCCATCAATGCCTTACTAAAAGTCTATGTGCACAAGTAAGAAAGTGAGAGTCACGTCAGGTTTGACAGATTTAACAGAGGCCATGCTACTTTGGCCACACTGGTGCCAAAGAGCTACTCCGTATACTTACTTAAGAGAACATTTAAAATACCAGAGAAAACTAAAGCTATTAAAACATATGGGACGACAGCTACACACCAACAATCCCGAGTGGTTCAAATGCTCACAATGCTGCGATAGCTCAGTTGGCAGCATGCAGAGAGCTGTGGGTTTGAGTGCCAGCACCACATACATCAGGGAGTGGTGGCCCACGACTGTAATCCAAGCACAGGATCAGAAGTACAAGATTATCCTCAAGTTATATAGTGAAGTCAAGGTCAGTATGGGCTACAAGAGACTGTCTCAAAGGAAAAACGAACTATTCAAACTATCCAATTTATCAAACAAAGTAAAATTGAGTAATAGCTTCGCTGTCTGTAGTGAAAGGCACATGTACATGAAGCTGTACTAACAGTATACACAAGTCCAACTACTCAGTAAATCAAATTGTTCTACACCTACAACTACCTTCTTGAAAGAAGAAACAAATTGGAAAATGGTTAGCATAGAAGTAAAAAAATAAGACATAAAACTCTTTACCACATAATTCCAATAAATAAAAGCAACAGTAACCATGCCTAAAATAAAGATCAGAAAGAACTAGATCATAATAGCAGCAGTGATTTTATTTTATTTTATTTTATTGGTCATGGGGTAATTACTGATGCTTAATTTATTCGTTATTATTAATTATGACTATCTTGCTTTATTGTTAATATTTTGCTTTATCCTCAGGTTTTCTTTTTTCCCTTTATTTATTTTTTTTAAAGATTTATTTATTTATTATGTACACAGAAGAGGGTGCCAGATCTCATTACAGATGGTTGTGAGCCACCATGTGGGTGCTGGGAATTGAACTCAGGACCTCTGGAAGAGCAGTCAGTACTCTTAACCTCTGAGCCATCTCTCCGGCCCCTCAGGTTTTCTATAGTAAACGTATAATATCCTTTGCAATAAAGTACGTTAGAAGGAACTCAATTTAAGGTGACCAACTGGTTTGTTCAGGATCAAGGGGTTTCCTTTGATATGTTATCAGCACTAAACCCAGACAATCCCCTTTACACAAACCAAGACACCATTCCCATTAATACTGTAATTAAAATATAACAATTAGCCCTACACTGCTACTACATTAACTTGGAAGTCTCTCATTTTATATATCAACTGAATAAAGTATATTGAACATTTTTCAAGATGGACAATTGGGGCTTAAAAATCAAATTCCAGGAGAGCAATACAATGGGATCTGTTCAAAAGCATCCCTCCAGATCTAGTTAGTATTCATGTATTTAGTTAAGTTTGCATTCTAGTCAACATATAAATTAATAGCAAACAGGTACATTGCATCTGCTATGAGAAGAACTCTGTACTGGAGACTACTGGGAAGGTGAGATATTCAGCAGGTAAAAGCACTTGATGATAAGTCTTATGACCTTGTTCAAACCCCAAAACCCAACCCAAGTTGTCCTCTGACCTCCACACCTGCACAGTGGCACATGCACAAATACTAAGTAAATGTAAACACAAAACATACAAACAAAGAGGGGGGCGAGGCGGTGGTGGTGCACGCCTTTAATCCCAGTACTCGGGAGGCAGAGGCAGGTGGATCTCTGTGAATTCAAGGCCAGCCTGGTCTACAGAGCTGTTGCAGGCCAGCCAAGCTACATACAGAGAAACCCTGTCTCAAAAAACCAAAAACAAGGAGTAGTGAACACTGGAGTGATGGTTCATAGTTAGGAGAATTGGCTGCTCTTCCAGAAAAGCAGGGTTTGGCTTCCAACATCCACACAGCAGACTACAACAAGCATCTATAATTCCAGTTTCAGGAGATCCAAAGCCTTCTTCAGCCTCTTCAGGCACCAGGCATGCAGGCAGTGCACAGAGAAACATACATGTAAAGCACGAACACACACAAAATTACATTTTTCTGAATTAAAAAAAAAAAAAAAAACTGGGGCCAGTAGTAGGAAATGGAGGCATAAAAAAAAAATGTAAAGGAGGTCTCAACAATATGGCTCAGCAGTAGAGGTGCTCATCACTACACTTGATGACCTAAGCTTGATCCTTGGAACCCACACAAAGGCTGAAGGATGAAACTGACTCCTACACACACACACACACACATACACACACACACACACACACACACACACACACACACACCCCAAATGTTGAAAACCAACACACACACACACACACACACACACACACACACACACACACACACACCCCAAATGTTGAAAATCAACTTTAAGGAACAAACTGCTATTATCTTACATACGGTCACCAGCTCTCCCTGAGGCTCTGAAACTGCCCCGTAACTTTACTATTTTCTCTAGCAAAGCTTCAATCTTCTTCCCTATGCTTAAGTCTACAATCTCTGTCGTGCCCACATTTCAGATGATTCTACCTTCAATTTCACAAGAACAGAAGCCACAAGGCAGTAGTGTTCCCTCTCATCACCAGACAAAAACCTGCTGCCTCTCCCCAAACACAGATGCCTGTTTCTAGCCAGATTCTACCATCCCGCGTCAGACCTCAGCTCCTGCAGTTTACTCAGTTTTAAGCAGGGTCTCCAGCTCATTTGTTTTAATGAGATCTCACTGGTGCGGTTCTAGGATAAAGAGATGAAGAAGAGAAATGAGACCTGTTGGCAGACCCTCAGGGGAGAATTAACAATAAAGCTCATCAAGGCCATCTCATCTTATTCAGAGTCTTAACCCCAATTTTCCTGTTTCTAAGCCTTCAAGCCACATTGTCATAAACTAAACTCTACTAAACTCTTGGTGTGTAAAAGCTCCTGAAAAATGCTACTTAGTAGTGGTGATGGCGGCGGCGGCGGCGGTGGTGGCGGTGGTGGCGGTGGTGATGGTGGCGGCGGCTGGGCACACCTTTAACCCCAGCAGTCGCAGTACTTGGGAGGCAGAGGCAGGTGGATTTCTCTGCGTTTGAAGTCAGCCTGGTCTACAAACCAAGTTCCAGGATAGCCAGGACAGTTACACAGAGAAACCCTGTCTCAAAAAACCAGTAAAATAAATAAATAAAAATGAATTAACAGCTGGGTGTAGTGGTCCACATCTATGGTCACTGCTACTTGAGATGCTGAGCAAAGGACCACTTGAGCCCAGGAGTTCAGAACCAGCCTGGGAAGTGTTCTGAGACCCAGGCTCAAACAACAACAAAGAAACACACTGTTTGTTGTTTTGAGATAGTTTCACTATGTAGTCTAGGATGGCCTAGAACTCACTATATAGAACAGGCTATTGTAAAACCCACAATGAACCCCCCAACTTCAGCTTCCCAAGTGCTGGGATTATCACTGTATACCACTCTACCTAGGTTCAAAAATTTACAAATGTATAAACTAATTATAACAGGTGGCAGTCCAGATTGGTTTGTCTGCCTAGTCTGCTATGAGTCCCCTCACGTATTATGTGGACTTACTCCTATGTTAAGGTCTTGCAATCCAAGCATTACTTGGTTATCTCATTTTTACTGTAAAAATGATGGTCTAAAGTCAGGCATAGTGGTGCAGGCCTAAAAAATACCAGCTATAGAGGCAGGAGGATTGCAAGCTTAAGGCTAGCCTGGACAAGTCAGCAAACTTCTATTAAAAAAAAAAAAAAGTAAAAATAAGGGCTGAAGGTGTGGTTTGGCAGCACAGTGATAGCATATGTGAGTCTTTAGGTTCAGTTTCCAATAATATACTCACACAGAGCTGGGGCAGACTTGTAAACACTACTTGGGAAACTGAGGCAGAAGGATAGTAAGTTCAAGGTCAATTTAGTGGTAGAATGCTCAATCAGCATGAAAGAGGCCATGTCTTCTATTCCCAGTACCAATAAAAAGAAGAAGAAAAAGGAAAAGAACCATCTAAAGCTGGGATGTAACTTGGGGGTATAGTGTATGCCTAGAATGTGTTCCTGAAGCCCTTGCTTTGGTCCTTTGCACCAGCCAACACCCACAAATCACATATTCCCACAAAAAACTATACACGAATGTTTACAGCTGCATTATTCATAGAACTATAAATACAAATAACTCATGTATCCAGGTGATTAATGGACAAACAAAATGTACTAGATATATATAAGGGACAGTGTCATCCTTCAAAAGGACATATTGATAAAGTATACATGGGTGAAACCTGAAAACATATTAAGTGAAAGAACTCAAACAAAGAGATAATATAATACTTATTTCATTTTTATGACATGTCCTAAAGAGACAAATCTGTACAGAGAAACTACATAACCAGAGGCTAAGAGGAGAGATAGTGAACAGCTACTAAATGATTACAGTTTCTTTCTTTTTTTTCTTTCTTTTTTCCTCCATGAAACAGGGTTTTCCTGGCTGTCCTGGAACTCCTTCTGTAGACCAGGCTGGCCTCGAACTCACAGAGATCTGCCTGCCTCTGCCTCTGGAGTGCTGGGATTAAAGGTGTGCTCCACCACTGCCCTGCCTTCTTTTCCAATTACAATTTCTATGAAGGTTGATGGAAATGTTCTAGATTTAGATCATGGTTATGGTAACTATAAAAACTAGTAACTGTAAACCTCTAAAAGGTAAGTTTATTTTAGCCTTTTAAAACCAAATACTGTACAGATTAAAGATATTTATAGACTAAATCAGAATGAAAACTGCCAGTCTACAGGTTCATTTTGTACTACAGACCCTCAAATAACATTTCCTTATCAGCTTACATGTGGGCAGAAGTATATGACATAAAAATGAAGAAACGTCCTTTCAATTAGTAAGAGTAAAGCTACACTAAAGGTTAGTTAAGTTCACCTCAACTTCCTTTTTCTCAGGAGTTTCTTTTTCATTTTTTGTGCCTTCCAAATTAGAACTCAGTATGAAACAGGAGGAAAATGGGCATTAAATGTTACTGTGTTCTTTATGAACACACAACCTCCGGCAGCATACCTCCTAAAAACACAGAGTGAACTCTCAACAACGTTACAGGACCAGAACATTCAGGTGAATGGCAACCAACATTTGGATTTAAAATCCAACCATTGGCAGCTCTAAGCACGTGCTGTGAACGGCTCGAATACATGTGGCAGAGAATACCAGGTAGTCTAGACAAACGGAGGAAGGAATCAAAAGGGTCTATTTCAGAGTATAATCAGGACTGCCACAGCAGGTGGGCGGGGACAGCACCGGAGGGTGGGACCTGCAGGATGAAGCCAAGGACAGGAAAAGGCACAGGGAAAGTCAAGACCCGAGGAATCGGAACACGTGAGGCAACAGTAGGAGACAACTGGAGAGGTAGGGTCGGGCTGGCTGGGAGCTTATGGGTAGCACTCGAGACAATTCAGCATCTGTTAAATGCAATTCTAATTTACCTAAGTAGTCCTTTGCTGGTGAATTGTCAAGGCTGTTTTCTGTCATTTTCAGATTTGTGTACAAGTTTACAGCAGTGTGCTTCTCCTCAGCACCCATTACACAGAAATGATAGATTCACCTCGCTGAGGTTAAGTCTAAAGGATGGCCATTTGACTAACTGATCAAAGATCTACTTGAGTAACAAGAATGGCTTCACAATTCTCTCCAGTGCTGACCTGCCATCTCTTCCTTTTTGCCGCATTTCCAAATTGCAACTACACTTTGAAAATTTGGTCACGCCGGGCAGTGGTGGCGCATGCCTTTAATCCCAGCACTCGGGAGGCAGAGCCAGGCGGATCTCTGTGAGTTCGAGGCCAGCCTGGTCTACCAAGTGAGTTCCAGGAAAGGCGCAAAGCTACACAGAGAAACCCTGTCTCGAAAAACCAAAAAAGAGAAAATTTGGTCACATTCTCTCTTATGACTGCACTGCATCACATACTGCTGAAGGCTGTTCACATTTTCTACCAAGTCCACCAGCAGCATTTGCTGACAACCAAGAGGGATAAAGTGACCAAGGACTACATTTCTTTAATCTCACCCTGAGAGGAGAGCGTAAGAGGTAAGGTTCTGAAGGATGGATGAGCTACCTCTTAAGTTACACAAAAGTGCAGCAGCATCGACAGGCATGGAGGGGCTGGGAGAGATGGCTCAGTCAGGAAAGTCCTCAAGCATGAGGTCTTGAGTTCGATCTCCAGCAGCTATGGGGAACCTGTCATATCTGCCGTTAGCCCAGAGCTGGAGAGCCAGACACAAGAGCGTCACTGGTGCTTGCTGGTCAGCCATTCCAGCTGAATCGGAGGGTTCCGGGTTCAATGAAAAAATGAAGTTTAAAAATTAAGTGGAGAAACAACACCAACCTCTGGAGACACACACACACACACACACACACACACACACACACACACACACACACACAGAGTCTCAGCTAGAATACTGAGTTAGCCAATAACAGACTATGTAGCCTAAGGAAAGCTACTTACAACAGTCTTTGTCTTATTTCCCTGATCTAGGAAAATGAAGTAATTATACCTAGTAGGCTCCCCTTATCTATGGTTTTACTTTCTTTGGCTTCAGTTATCCATTCAAGTACAATCCTAAAGGAAAAAAAGGAGGTACAGAGCAGTGGGGGTGAGCAAGCGATGGACTATATTCATATAACTTAATACAGCATATTGGTCAAGGGTTCTATCTTATTGTTTCTTATCTTCTTTATTGTATATAACTTATAAATTAAAACTGACCTGTATGGTAAAGCTTCAATATATGTAAATTGCATCATTATCTAGTTTCTGATATCCACTTGGGTCCCTGAAAACTTATGGCAATGTTTATCTAATAAAGTTGATGCTTCAAACTATGCAATTTAGTATTATACAAATCATTTTAGAACATAAAAGGCACACTAGTTATTTTATCCACTATAGTGTAAGTTTCATAAAAACAACTATATAACACTGTGCTTTGTTTACTGAATCTCCTTGCAAGAAATTATGATTCATACATAGAAGATGCCCAATATTTATAAAACATTTTCTTGGGAGTATCCCTGAGTCCAAGAGTTAAGACTAGGTTGGATAATACAGCGAGAGACCTCATTTCAGAAAAGAAAACTTAAACACTGTGTTGTCAGAATAAGAGCCACAGAAAAGTCCTCTTGATTTTGTGTTCGTTTTTTGCAGTGTCTGAGGCTGAATCCAGAGCCACTTGAGAGCTCGGCAGACACTTTCCACTGAGCTCCACTCAGGGTGCCATGAAAGCGGAGAGAATAATACCCCAATATCCTGCTCCTCCTCTGCTCCCTCCACAGAAGTCCTCTATCACAAACAATTCCCTCTTTACCAGGAAGCACACCACCAGCATTTGCTGGGAGGTGTTTATGGAACAGTAATATGAAAAAGTCTTGGCATACCTGTTTTGAAGTAAGGCGAAAATGCTTCTACAAGCCTTGCTCCTCCCCATACAGACCTCTCTGCATAGCTCCTCCCCATACAGACCTCTCTGCCTTGCTCCTCCTTATACAGACCTCTGTATACAGACAAGTGGAGCAGCATCACACAGGTTCTTTGCAGAAGGCATCAACAGTTACCGTCAATCTATTCCCCATCAATGTCCTCAAGTAGACAGTGAGCACACAGTTTAGGAAGCACTTTTGTAGATCACTTTTTCTCTTCTTCTCCTCTGAGGCCCCACAGAGTAATTTTTGAATTATATATTTGGAAGAGTTTTACTTTACTGAGGATGGGTCAGCAAGGGCTTGGTGGGGAAAAGTGTTTTTGGACACATAGCACACATTCACTTGTGCATGTACACACCCATACAATAATAAAATAAATATGAAAAAAAACTTTACTAAAAGAATACTTTGTTTTGACTTTTAAACTACACAATGAATTGTCCATCAAAATCAATGTCAACAGGCCTAGCAAGATGGCTCAGCAGGTAAAAAAAACCATTTGCTGTGCAGGTCTAATGACCTGAGTTCAAAATCCCCAAAACTTGTGTAAAGGTAGAGAGTATCAACTCCTCAAAGGTGTCCTTTGACCCCCACATTGGTAATGTAGCACCCATGTCCTTTCCAAGACTAATAATTTTAAAAAATTTTATCTTTTAATATTGTGAGTGAGTGTGTGTGTGTGTGTGTGCGCGCGCGCAGGGAAGGGGAGTGGAGGATGTGTGTGCATGTGAGTAGAGGTACTGGCAGATGCCAGAGGCATTAGATACCCTGAAGTTGGGTGACTGTGAGCTGACTAACATGGGTGCTGGGAATCTACCATAGGTCCTCTGGAAGAGCAATAAGTGCTCTTAATCACTGAGCCATCTCGACAGCCCCAGAACTATTTAACCATAAGGAAATGCTAGAAAATCAAATTTAAAAAAATTATTTTATGTGTATGAGTGTTTTGCCTGCATGTATGTGAGTGTACCATGTACATGTCTAGGCCAGAAGAGGGCATCAGATCCACTAGAACTAGAGTGCAAATAATTATGAGCCACCTAAGTGTTGGGGATCAAACCTAGGTCCTCTGCAAGAGTATCAAGTGCTCTTAACTGTTGATCAAACGCTCTAGCCCCATAAATAAAAATGTTTTTTAAAAAAAATCAAATTTAAGTCTTCCAATTCCTATTAACTGCCACTTAAATTTCTATTTTGCAGCTGGGTGTTGTGGCACACACCTTTAATCCTAGCACTCAGGAGGCAAAGACAGGTGGATCTCTTTGAGAGGCCACTCTGGTCCCAGAGCAAATTCCAGGAAGCCAGAGCTACACAGAGAAAACAAACAAACAATTTTGTTCCCACTCATATTCTTTGCGGCATTTACTTTTTATTTATTTATTTATTTATGTGTATGGGTGTTTTGTCTGCATATATATCTGTGCACCATGTGCATGCCTAGTGTCCTCAGAGGCCAAGAGCGCACTACATATCCTGGAAGTAAAGGTACAGATGGTTGTTAGCCACTGTGTCCAGAAGAGCAACCAGTGCTCTTAACCACTGAGTTAATTTTCCAATCCCTTTATTATATATATATATATATATATATATATATAT
>CABHPQ010164602.1:10499-34004 GCA_902168405.1 Peromyscus aztecus | reverse complement strand
AGACATAAATAAATAAATAAAACTAAAGCTGTCGACTTAGCTGGGAAGACAGCTCAGGTCAGAAAGTGTTTGGGGTGCAAATCCAAGTTTGCTGTCCAGAACCAACATTAAAAAACAAAACAAAACACCTGATGTGGCAGTTTATGTCTATAACTCAAGTGCTAGTCCTGGGACTCATTTGCCAGGTGGTATAGCCTAATCAGGGACTCCCAGGACCTAGTGTAACAGACTTTCTCAAGAAACCAAGGTGAATGGCTCCTGAGGAAGAAAACCTGAGTTGATCTGTGGCCTCTACATACATGTACACAGACATGCACTAGCACCATGAATGTGCATTAGAATTAGTTGATTTCTTTTCTACAAGTCAGTACTTTGTTTTTTCCTTCCAAAAGGTAGAGATTTCATTTGCTGGGATAGAAAATTAGTAAACTCTATGAAAATGGGTTTAGTAACTATAATTGTCATAGACAACAAAAGTGAACAATCCATTCCAGTTTAAAAAATGGACAGTCCAAGCATGAAGACATAAGCCCAGCTCCTCTGTCTGAGGCAGGAGGATTACCTGACCCCAGAAACTCAAGACCAGTCTGAGCAACATTGGAACACCTAACTCACAATAAGAACATAAAACAACAAAAGAATTTAATAAATACCTTTTCAAAGACACATAAGTGATCAATAAGCATTTGAAAAAGATGCTGAGCACCATTAGTCATTAGAGACTAATATCTAGAACAAGAGAGTATTTCATATATATTAAGATGAATTACAAAAAAAAAAAAAAAAAAGCTGGGTGTGATAGCGCACGCCTTTAATCCCAGCACTGGGGAGGCAGAAGCAGGTGGATCTCTGAGTTTGAGGCTAGCCTGGTCTACAGAGTGAGTTCCAGGACAGCCAGGGTTACACAGAGAAACCCTGTCTCAAGAAAAAAGAAAAGAAACAGTATGGTAAGGCCTCCAAAAACTAAGCAGTATTACCCTAAGATTCAGTAATTTCACTAGTGGGAGTGTAGCGTACGTAAGCACAAACTCAAAGCAGCATCTGCATTAGTACATTCACAGCAGGATTATTCACAACAGCCTTAAGGAGGCAGTAACTCCAATGCTCACTGATGGATACACAGAATGTGGTGCCTACACAATGAACTGTTATTCATTCTTAAAGAGAAAGGAAACCATCACACATATACTAATATGGACACCTGAAGATAGTATGCTAAGTGATTCTTCTGATAGGAGGTGCCCAGTAATCAAATTCATAAAGACAGAAAGCAGATTCTTAAGGCTACAGTTGGAGAAAACAGGAACTTCATGTTTAGCATGTTCAGACATTTAGTGGGGGAGGACTACAATGTAAATAAATGTCGGATCTGAATGCCTCAGACCCTATAAACCTAAAAATGCTTATAATTGTCAAGTCTCTGATAAATCTTTCCGCAGTCCATTAACAAGTTCAATAAGCGTCTCAGTGTTCTGTTAGTGCTTTGGTCTGGTTCAGGCTGGCCCAGGCCTTAGCACATCCTGCCTCAGCCTCCCAAGTGCGGAGAGAACAGGGGATGTCACCACACCTGCCAAGATTCTCAGGTGAGTAAGACACTGCGGTAATGGTTTGAACATTTTTCAATGTCCCAAAGAGCAAACATTTTTCCTCTTTTCTTTTTTCCTTTGAAATAAAGTCTTTTACAGGAAGGCTCTCAATTGAAAAAATGAGGTAAAAATTCAGGATTATAGAGTTGAGTAGAGGAGCAGAAAATAGAAGAGATTATAAAACAAAGCAAAAGAAAACACACAAAAAAAACCTTGTTTAGGTGTTTCTTCCTCTTTTTTAGTCTCCTCATCCTCTAGAGTGGGACTTTCCCGGGAAGAGTCTTCCTGTTGGCTAGAGTTTTTCACTAGGACAGGATCAATTTGTGCTTTCAGGAGTGCAAGAGTCTCAGCCAACTCGGTTCGATTTCTAAACAGGGGAAAAAATAAGACAGCATAAAAATCTTTCTGAGTCTAGTGAACTCTGTGAACAGCACCTACTGGAAATTAAAATAAGGGGAACAACACAATGATGAACATCAAAAGTCTGGGAGCAGTCTAACAAACCCCGAAGTCTAAACCTAAGTATTCTGGAAAGAACATACATTAAAATGTCCTGCCCATCAAACAGAAATGTTATTTTCCTTACTGAACAGAACAGCAACACACAACACTGGAGGGAAACAAATGCAGGTACAACATTAGACAAGTCAAAGGGTGATCCCTTTTAAAGTATTTTATACTCTATGGAGAGCAGTGTAAACCTTGCTTGTGGCTCTTTTAACGATTCAAATTTCTGTGTGTGGTAGGTTGGCTATCTTCCTTAACCACCTTCCATGCTTTTATTTTTATTTTTGGCTTGTTTGTTTTTTTGAGACAGGGTTTCTCTGTGTAGCTTTGGAGCCTGTCCTGGAACTTGCTCTGTAGAACAGGCTGGCCAAGAACTCAGAGATCTGTCTGCCTCTGCTTCCTGAGTGCTGGAATAAAGTCATGTGCCACTACCGCCCAGTCCCATGCTACTTTTTTTTTTTAAATAGGTCCAAATATCCACCTATCCCCACCCCCACACTAGTGGTGGGGTTACAGATACTTGCCCCTGTGCCAGCTTCTGCATGGATGTTGGGAATCTGAACTCCAGTCCTCACACTTGGGCAGGAAGCACTCACCCACTCAGCCATTTCCCAGACTCTGCATCGTGTATACCCTATAGATGCAATCTGTAGATAACTACACAATACTTTCAATAATTTGTTGTATGAAATAAAGACAGTGTGCATTGTGCCAACAAGAAGCAAAGATATTGCTATCTCTACCAACCATGTGGGCAATCTACAGTTGTTAGGAATCAACATACTTGTCTGAGTTTATATGCTACCAATACATTACTACTTTCTTATGCTTGTTCACATGTAAATAACTGGAATATCATCACTCCAGTGATACGATATGTTCAGGGAAACCAGGCAGCAGAGGAGGAGTTCCAGAATGCCAATATCAGCTGTTCAACAGCAACCACTGGAAGGTTTTCAATCTCTACCTGTGCTGCTGGTCTATGACCAACAGGCTATTGCAGAGCTGGAAGGATGTTTTGGCAATTGAAGACTAGGCTCACAACCAAAAAAAGGCAAAAGCTATTGTACAGTTTGTTCCAACTTGAATATATTTTGAGTCAGGGTCCCAATGTATAGCTCACATTGATCTCAATCTCTTAATCCTTCGTAGTGGCCCAAATGTTAGCATGTGCTGTCATATATGGCTGGGTTTTCTTTGTTTAAGGTGACAAGAAAAATCTCAAGCAATTGAGGGATCTAGAAATGAATCTTTTCCTTAGTGATAAGGAGATATTCTGGTGTATGGCTGTTGAACTGCTCCCATAGATCCCCAAGTATTGGGACCCAACTGACAGTTGGTGGGCATTTGGTTACGATCTAATAACTGAGTTAATTTTTTCTTAAACTACTACTACAGTGGCATTATTGGGGGAAATCAGGAAGCAGGTAGCGCTTATTTCAAGACTCTTTCTCTGGATGCTGTCCTGAATGAGATAAACAGCCTCTACCACATGCTCATACCACCATGATGCTCTTTTACCACAGGCCCAGACACAGTAAGACTGACTAGGATGGAATGTAGGTAACCTCTGAGAACATGAGCTAAAGCCATTCCTCCCTCTGTTATGTCTCATGACAAAAGACCTACAAGTTCCCAAGTGCTGGTGAGATATCTCATTGAGGAATGTGCTTGTCTTACAAGTATAAGGACCTGAGTTCAGTTCCATCAATGATAGCAAGCTCGGGGATGGTGCTGCACACTTGTAACCTTAGAACTGGACAGGCACAGATAGGGGCGTCCCCCTGGGGCTTGCTGGTCAGAGAACCTAGTTCCAGGCTAGTGAGAAATTCTTGTAAGAAATAAGTGGACAGCACCTGAGGCTCTTGTCCTCTGCCCTTATATGCAAACATACTCATTAAGCACACACCAACACAGATTCACACATATAAGCCCCTGCAATGTGTATAATGACATTGTTTTTGCAGTTATTAATATCTTCTTCACATCCATTGTCAGAATCATGATGGTTTACCATAATTTTGACTATTTCATCATGGGTCAATGAATGGATGAATAACTGAAATTTCAGTATTGATGTTAAAAAAGTGGATATCCATTTCTTCCAGCTTCTATAAGAGCCTTACATTTTTTTTTCCCTCCATGTGTAAAAAAGAAATCTTTGATGGAGAGGAGCTGTAGAAGGATCAGTGGTTAAGAACACTGGCTGCTCTTCCCAGGACCTGGGTTAGAGTCCCAACACCTACATGATCTACATACATGATGGCTCACAACTGTATGTAACTCTAGTTCCAGGGAATGTGATGCCTCCTTTTGGTTTCCATGAGCACCAGGCATTAATGTGGTACAAAAACATATATGCAGGCAAAACACATCATATACACAAAATAATTTTTAAAAATGTAAAGGCATTTTCCTTGATATGCAGAATCTTCAATGATCATTACCACCGCTACCTATAGTTGGAAGGCAGAAATTGTACCAAGCCGGTACAACTATGTCTTTAATTGCTGTGTTCCAAGCGCTGGGAATAGCACAGAGATCACTGGTTATACAGAGGCTCTTTCCCTCTGCTACTTCTTGAAAACAGAGTCTCATGTATCCAGGCTGTTCTGACACTCTATGAAGCCCAGGATGACCCCGAACTTCTGATTTTCCTGCCTCTTATCTCTAAAGGGTTAGAATTACAGGCATAGGTTACCATGACTTGAATTTAAGAAACTCCTTTTGGCCAGGCGGTGGTAGTGCATGCTTTTAATCCCAGCACTTGGGAAGCAGAGGCAAGTAGATCTCTGTGAGTTCGAGGTTAGACTGGTCTACAGAGTGAGTTCCAGGACAGCCAGAGAGAAATCCTGTCTCAAAAAAACAAAAAAGAAAAGAAAGGATGGAAGGAGGGAGGAGAGAAGAGAAGAAACTCCTTTTGGAAACTTTCCACACCCATGGTTCTGTTAGCTGCTATTAATGTGGTTTAAAAAAAAAAAGTGTTTGTTCTTAAACTAAGGGTGAAGCAATGAAGTTACATTTAGAGTAGAGTACATGGCAGGAAAGGCGGTTTTGTAGGGACTTTCACCTGGAATGAGCAGAATCCTTGTCAATGAATAATAAAATGTTGTAGTCATCACCCAGTCCGGGTTTGTCATGTAAGTATGAACTACTGTTAAGAAAACTATTTTAAAACAAATGAGAAGAGGTGTCTTAATGATCCTTGCCTTTTTGCTAGCATAAGAGAAGACTGACCTCACAGCAGGAGTCCATGAACTCAGCAGCCCATCACTGCTGGTTTACACTCTATTCATGTGCTACAGAAGCTCAGACTACCCAGCAGGGAGCTTTGTCCTGCTAAATCATCATCAGCAATGCATGGGCAAGTCCACCAAGAAACTCAGATACCTCATGATCAGATCTTTAGTCAATTCAAATCTCCAGACGTTAATTCTTAGGCTTTCCTTACGTGTCTGTCAACAGCTCATTAATTCCTCACCAGCCCCCCAGCTTTCCCTCAGTCAAGACAGATCTTTACTTAGTTACTGAGCAGCACAGGGCAGGTGGTCAGGACAATGGATGGATCCCTCTTCCTGTACATGAGCAAGACCATCATTTGAAGTGTTATGCATCATTTTTCTGCTTTCTATTAACTTCTCTTCATTACTTATTGACACAGTGCTTTGACAGTTCATCCTTGTACTCTGGTGGACACACTCATTCCAACACCAGTTTTCAGAAAGGCTGTACACTAATGTCCAGCTTCTCTAGCAACTTAACCGTTCTGTGCCATAGACAATCAAATATTCCTGTTGCTCACAGGTTATCTGGGGGCCTTTTTGATTCAACAATATTTTATATTCCAAAGCAAAAATTAAAAACCAGTGAGTAAGGCTGGTAGATCTTAGCTTTGTGGAGTAGCACATGCAACCTGTCACTGGTGCATCTGGACTGCACAAATGCTGTGTTTTCCTCTCTGTGGGTATTACTGTGCTGGACAAGGTGAGGACGAGAACTCGGAGCCGAAGAGGACTAAGAGGGTGGCTGTTCCCTCCTTGAGGATGCTCAATCAATCTAAATATATTTTTAGAGCTCCAACTCATATTTTCTTGTAAAATTGTATTGCTTTGAAATCATGTCTTCTATAAAGAGCAGGCTAGCCTTAAATTCATGATTCTCCTATCTCAATCTCAGAAATGGGGTTACCGGCTTTTCCACCATGCCAGTGTTAAAATAAACATCCAAATCAGTTACTTTGACAAGGACACTCACAGTACTAATAATTCTTGTTGCTGTGAACAATATCTGACAAAGAGCAACATAAGAAGGGTTCCTCTGGCTTTAGTCTGAAGAGATACAGCCATCATGACTGGGAAGGGGCGGTGGTAAGAGCAG
This sequence comes from Peromyscus aztecus, assembly GCA_902168405.1. Lineage (NCBI taxonomy): Eukaryota > Metazoa > Chordata > Mammalia > Rodentia > Cricetidae > Peromyscus > Peromyscus aztecus. The sequence goes on along the minus strand of CABHPQ010164602.1, from coordinate 27,534 downwards.
GGGGCAGTCAGGATGTAGAGAACAGAAAGAGTAGGGCAGAGCTACCAAACTTCAGGTGCTGGTCCTTTCCACTCACTTCCTCAGACTAGTTTCTCCATCTCTTAAAGATTCCATAATTTCCCAAAACAATACCACTAGCTGGCACTAGCTGGGGACCAAGTGTTCAGAACATGAGCGGGACTGGGGGTCGGGAGTGAGGGGGTTGGGGTGTGAGGTGGAAGACACAGATGTATATCCAAACACTAACACATATGTTTAAACCATCATTATCAAGATTCATCTGAAGATACCACTAGTATCACAAAAATACTCCCTCATGTCCCTTCTTACTGATTCCCTTTTCCCCACCAAAGCAAGAAGAAATATGGTGCTTTGTTTTTGAGACAGGGTTTCACTATGTAACCCAAGCTGGCCCAGAACTCACTAGGTTGTCCAGGCTAGGCTAAAACTTAAGATCCTTCTGCCTCGGCTTCCTGAGCACTGAAACTGCAGGTGTATGAAACCACAGCTGGTGGTGATCAGAGTTTTGATTAGTATAATCATCTTTTTTTAGTCTTGTTAATACCCAAACTTTAAACAAATGCAATCAAACAGTATGTGCTTTTTGGCTTCTTTCACAAAGAGAATTTTTGAGAAAATTCCTATCATATGAGATCATTCCTTTTTATTGCTAGTAGTAATCTATTCCGTGAGTACTGTTAGGAAGAATGATGTTGTACCAAGTATGACAGCTGATGTAGTGGGTTCAAGGCCAGCCTGGGCTACAGAATAAGACACTATCAAAATTCAAAAGCAAGCAAAGAATAAAGACTTGATTAAAATGCTTATATAAACCTTGTCTTTAACAAAAGTACAAAGGAATGAAACTGATGTTATGAGATAAGTTTATTAACATTTGAAGACATCACCAAACTGTTAACTAAAGTAGTTGCAGTACTTATTCTGAGCTATGTTCATGTAATCATTTTAGTGGAGATAACGTCATACCTAACTGTGGTTTTCACTGGGAATTCTCATTTGTTCATTTTAATATTAGCCATGTGTATATCTTTATGAAATAACCATTCAAATGTCCACATCCATTTTTTTTCTGTATTAGAGTTAGGATCTGAACATTTTCTATAGTGTCCCTCTGATTCTAAAGAGGCACCTGATTGAGTCTTGTCTACTTGAGATCTCTGTGCTAAAATTCCCTTGTCCCTGATGACCTACTAACACATCTGTCGTTCTATATTTTACAGTTCTTTTCCTTTCATAAAGAAATTATACTGGGGGTGGAGAGATGGCTTATCAGTTAAGAGCACTGGCTGCTCTTCCAGAGGACCTGGGTCAATCCCAGCACCCACATGGTAGCTTGCCAGTGTCTGTAACTCCAGCTCCAGGAGTTCCGATACCTTCACACAGATACACATGCAGGCAAAAACCAATGTAAAACCAATTTTACATAAAGTAAAAATAAATGCATTGAAGAATTAAAGAAAGAAAGAAAATTTTAAAATGTTTTTTTTAAAAAGAACTTACTGTGGTAAATAATATTATGTATATTATTTGATCAGTTGTAAAAAAAAAAAAAAAGTATTTTCTGTGCTTTTATCGTCCCTTCCTGAGGCCTAAACTAGTGATGAAGTAACTGTAACAAATACTCTTCCGGTTTGATACAAACTGAAAGAAGTAAGTATCAACAGGGCTTACACAGTTTGTTGTTGAGATTTGTTCCTAATACCTAGTTAAACTACATAAAACTGCCACTTTGGGAAGATGTCCAAATGCTAACACCTAGCTCCATAAAATTTAACTCTTACCTCAATTCTCTTGAATATATAAAATGATTTTCAATGTGGAATATTGCATAACAAGTATGTGCATTAACTACGTCTAATGTGCCTCATGTATTTATATTAATTCTGCAATAAGCTGAACGTGGATATGGGGTGTGCATGCAGGTTGAAGACAGATAATGACTTCTTGTGTCTTCCTAGATTGATTTCCACTGTCTATATTGATGCAGTCTTTCAATTGAACCCAGAGATGGCTCCTCCAGGGATCCTGAGCCTCCAGGCCCACAAAAGCAGAAAGTACTTTACTCCAGTCATGTCCAGCCCAACAGAAGTTCTAAAACTCTGGTAATACATTGATGTTAAATTGTCAGTAGCTGATAAATACACAAAACTATCACTTATGGTGGGTTTTCAGTTTTAGAAAAACACTGCACTTAGTTTTGAGTTGGCAATGTTCAGTTATGCCTCTGAACTTACCAGTCATTAACAAGGCTCACTTACTACTAATTTTAAAAACCAGAATTCTAAAGAGTAGATAATTTTTGTTAAATAAGTATCTGCTCAAGATGATACACAAACATATTCCAAACACTGGCTCATCACTAAGAATAAGGATGTTATTCAGCGCTGGAGAGATGGCTCAGTGGTTAAGAGCATTGGCTGCTCTTCCAGAGGTCCTGAGTTCAATTCCCAGAACTCACATAGCAGCTTACAACTGTCTATAACTGTAGTTTCATGAATTCCAATGCCCCATTCTGCTGTGTAGATGTATATGCAGACAAAAGCATCCATATACATAAATAAGTATCTTTTTAAAAATGTTATTCAAACAACAAGAGAAAAGTACTACTTTAAAGGATCTGTTTCAAGGACAGGAAACTAGCCTTTTCATTTCCTTAGTAAAAAATAATATTCTCTAGTTAACAACAACAACAACAACAACAAAACAAAAACAAAAAAAAAAACAAAACAACCTAAGTGTGGCCTAAAAAGTAAAAAAGCCAAAATTCTACTTGTACTTACTTTCTCTCTCTCACTTTCTCTCTCTCTCTTTTGCTTTTTGAGATAGTGTTTCTCTGTGTAACAGCCCTGGCTGTCCTGGAACTCGCTTCATAGTCCAGGCTGGCCTCAAACTCAGAGATCCCCCTGCCTCTGCCTCCTGAGTGCTGGCGAGCCACCATCATCAGGCTGATTAACGCCTCTTTTAAAACTCACTTTGCATAAGCCAGGTTTAATCAGAACACCTCGACAGCATCTATATCATCCAGAAGACAATCATTTCTCTGTAATATAAAAGTAAATGCTCTTGGTTCTTTGGAACTCAGTTCTGCTATATCTCAGCCCTTTTAATCCCATCACAGATTTTCCCCAAATTAATCCATTATATGTTTAAAGAAGACATCTGCTGCAAGCCGCAAAAATATACAAAGTAGGATTTCAGTTGATTATGACAAAGCCTGTAAGAAGCCAAGGGTCTTCCAGAGGTCAAGCTGAGGCTCCAGGAGCCATGGTAATCTTTGGCTTTTGATTATCCTGCTATGAGTTTCTTGTGTGCTATTATAGCTTTTCCACCATCTACTGGGCACCATTTCCCCTCTACTAAAGGAATATTTAGATAACCTTCTGTGCTGACAGCTATGCTCAGCCAGAACCCCAGTTCAAGCCTCCCTGTAATTATCGTCATTGGCAGCATCCAGCCAGGTCCATCCCCAGACAGAGGAACGTACCTTATCAGAGATACCTCTGTACTCTCTAAGAACAGACTTAAGTGTCCAGACTACCCATCTGAGAAGGTATGGCAGATGTGCCAATTAAGCTTAACTTCCTCCTTTCCCAAATTTTACCTCTAGCTCCAGATCTCCCTTTAACTATCACCAGAGGCATCTAGCTGTACACAGGTTGCCTAGCGACCGAGCACACCTTGCCCCACCCAGCAGAAAAACCAGCAGATAGCTTGGACAGATAGGAGCCACAGAAAAAAAGAAGTCAGTTTTATTTTCTCCCATTGACCTAGCAACTTACAGATTCTTAACATTTTCTACCAATCACGTTTAAGATTATAGTTGAGCACATAAGAGCCCTCTTCTTAGATATTACCTGAATTTAGCCTATAGTTAATTCATTAGTCACTTCCCTTTAGAGTTGCAAATAATAATTAACAATTACTGCCCCTCTATGTGATTCTTATTACCCCTCCGTTTGACCCTGGAAGCCTGGTGGTCACTGCCTGAGGAAAATTCTTACCTGCCTTTATGATCCTATAGAATTCAAGCCTGTGACCTTGCTCAACCAGGGGATTGCTATTGCTTGGATTTATAACTGACTCCTGAGAGACTTGGGGAGGACAGAGAGACAGAGAATGGAGAGGGATAAGGAGGATTTTGACCAGAGAGTACATGTGGACGAGATGGAAGATGAGGAAGAGTCAGATGGGGAAGTACTAGCTGGGTAAGAAGGAGATGATAAGGACCTAGATGAGGCAGAATTAAGACGAGAGAATTAAGATAGAACTTAGAGGGAGCAGATGAATATAGAGAGAAATCAGGCAAGAAAGGAGAATAGAAGCTTGTAGAGAGAACTGACATAGAATAATAAAGTGTATGAACTAAGGAGTTTTGTGTACATAGATTCATTTCTTTTCATCAAAGATTAGTTATCAGCTGGTTGTAGATTCTTCCCCGACCCTGGGAAGGGACTATCAAGGGGCTGGACCCCCATAGTCCTTGATAGACATCTCCATAAATTATTCTGTATCAATCTTTTACACCTTTCAATTAATATTCTTCCTATTCAATTAGTGTTCTTCCCATAAGGAGTTTATTGTACTAAATATTTTTCTCTTCAAGTTTGGGACCAGAACTTAACTATATTCCAGGTATGACATCATCATAAGTGAGATTATACCTCACCTTACTTTGTGGACTCAATACATGTTAAGTACATGTTGTTAGCAGTGGTTAAACGGAAGGCTTCACACATGCTATGCCAGGACCCTTCACTAAACTATTACCCACCCCCACCCCGTTACCTAGGAATACCATTTTTAGGGAGAATGTGCTAGGTATGAAATACAAGGCCTCCCTCAGGTAGGCAAGCACTCTACTAATTAACCATAACCCTAGACCAAGTAATTTCTTTTGTCTTGAGACAGGGACTCTCCTCATAGCCCTGGGTGTCCTTGCAATCACTATGTAAATCAGGCTAGCATCAAACTCAAAAAGATCTGCCTGTCTCTGCTGGGATTAAAGGTGTGTGCTACCACATGTGGCCAAAGTAGTATTTTTTTGAGGAAGCTAAAATATACTTTTCATATTTAACTTTCATAATATGAAAGACTTAGGGGACAAGACAGTTCACAACATTTACCAGTAGTAGTTCTAATAAGTCATTAAGTTACAAGCTAGCTAAAATGCCAAGTCACAAGCATCTCCTTAATATTAAGCATAAATACACCAATTAAGAATCTGAGGAAGCCAGGTGGTGGCAGCACACACCTTTAATCCTAGCACTAGGGAGGCAGAGGCAGGTGGATCTCTGTGAGTTCAAGACCAGCCTGGTCTACGGAGTGAAGTCCAGGACAGCAAAGACTACACAGGGAAACCAAAAAACCAAACCAAAACAACAACAACAACAACAACAAAAAAAAAACTGAAGAAAATAATATACAGTATATACAACTAAGAGCAGTCCTTACAACATAAGGGACTTCAGTGAGTAGAATTCAGCTAGGGATCCTAGCTAAGCTAGTCACCACCCCCGTATCCTGAATTTCTTAGCATGGTGCCTACTGTACAAGTCTGACTAATGAAGTAAAGAAACACATGTTCACCACATCTTTAAAAACTGGGTTAGTGGACATCAGAGTCACTGAACTCGATGTTTCTGAATGGTCACAAACATTTCTACAGTTCTGTGGTCAGAGTTTCTGAGCACAATGATTAAGAACAACCCAAGTGGGGCCCGGTGGTACATGCTTTTTTAATCTCATCACTCAGGAGGCAGAGGCAGACAATCTCCAGGAGCTGAAGGCTAGCCAGGAACACATAGTAAGAGCCGGGTCTCCAAAAACAACAGCAATAAATAGATTCATAAAGGTAAAAACAACCTGCTACAACTTCACAAAACAAATTCCTCTTGGTAATTAACATGAGAAAACTTCTCAGGCATTCTTTAGAGCACTGGCTTCTGCACACTGACTGTATCTCATCATTTGATGTTTACCAGAAATGAATATTAACACACAAGAAGGGAATTTCTGTTTAGTTTGGGGTTTTGATATTTTAGTTCTGTTTGATTTTCATCTTCTTTTTGAGACAAAATCTCTTGTAGCCTAGGCTGGCTTTAAATCTGTGTAGTTAAGAATAACCCTGAATTTTTTTCTTTCTTTCCCTTCTTCTTTGTTATTCTTCCTTTCTTCTTCCTCTTCCTTCTTCTTCTTCTCCTCCTCCTCCTCCTCCTTCTTCTTCTTCTTCTTTTTGTTGTTGTTGTTGTTGTTGTTGTTGTTTGTTTTTTTTCGAGACAGGGTTTCTCTGTGTAGTTTTGGTGCCTGTCCTGGATCTTGCTCTGTAGACCAGGCTGGCCTCGAACTCACAGAGATCCACCTGGCTCTGCCTCCTGAGTGCTGGGATTAAAGGCACGCGCCACCACTGCCTGGCAACTCTGAATTTCTTGATGCTCCAGCTTCCACCTCGGGTTAGAAGAATGAGCCCCGGGTTTATGTAAGCTGGAGACCGAGTGTCTAAAGAAGCACCTCTAGGAACTGCCACATCCCTATGGGCTGGTTCCTGATTTCTGAAGCCAGAAGCTGCTAGAAATACAGCTAGTCATGGCTGAAGGGGGGGTGGGGGGTGGGAAACACTGAGAATTTTAACCATCAGTTGATTGCTGTGGGATGTTCTGTATGGCAAATGTGTTGCTAATAAAACACTGATTGGCCAGTGGCTAGGCAGGAAGTATAGGCAGGACTAACAGAGAATAAAAAGAACAGGAAGGCAGAGGGAGGCTCGGCCAGCCACCGCCAGGACAAGCAGCATGTAAAGATGCCGGTAAGACACAAGCCATGTGGCAAGGTATAGATTTATAGAAATGGATTGATATAAGATATAAGGACAGTTAGCAAGAAGCCTGCCATGGCCATACAGTTTGTGAGCAATGTAAGTCTCTGTGTTTACTTGGTTGGGTCTGAGCGGCTGTGGGACTGGCAGGTGAGAGAGATTTATCCTGACTGTGGGCCAGGCAGGAAAACTCTAGCTACAGTTGATAAATACTTCTTTCACAAAGATACAAAGTTTCAGCGTCTGGAGTTAGAAAGGTGGACAACAAGGGTCTCTGACACCACTGTGTGCAGTACAGACCTGAGGACCTGAGTTCAATCCCTAGAACCTACATAAAGGTGGAAAGAGAACCAACTCCCCAAAGTTGTCTTCTGACCTCCACATGTAAGCTGTGGCACATGCATGTGTCACATACAAACACACACAGTAATTATAAAAGAAATTTACATTTTTTTTAAAAGAAGAGGAGAAAAGAGCAAATGTTTACTGAGCATGCAATATGGTCCTAGCATAATCTTTCATATAGTTCCCGTAACAGCTTGTAGGAAGTATTATTATCTTAACATAAGGCTGGCAAGATGGTTCAGTGGGTAAAGTGCTTGCCAGGAAAAAAGGAGGACCAGAGATTTTACAGACAGAATCCACATAAATGCCTAGTAGGCATGGCAGCCCACCTGTGATCCAGCACTCAGGAAGCAGACAGGGGATCCTGAAGCAAGCTGGCTAGCCATACAAGCCATATTGGACAGCTCTGACTTCAACTGAGAGACCATGCCTCAATGAACAAGGAGCAGGGCAAGTGAGGAAGGCTCCCGATGTCACCTCCAGCCAACACATTAATGTACACAGTGTGCTCACACACATGCAAACACACATACAACACACATGCATACCAATACACAGAAACATATGCAAAAAATATATGAAGCACAGGAAAATAACAGAGATAGGAAGGAAAGTGTCTATAGGAGGTAAAAAGATAAACTGAGATTCAAAAACACATACTGGCTAAAATAACCGCATTGTAGACATACTTAACAGTGTGCATGAGAAACTATTTTAAGGGTATAGTAAACATGAGCAATAGTAAACATGATTCTGTGTTATATTTTCTTGATTTATAAAGCAGGAAAGAATAGTTTTTTGAAGCATGTAAGGCTGCTATGGGGAACAGTACACCTTGTCATAAAGCATCATGAAGAGAACCAACCCTTCTAAGTGTCTACATTCACAGAGAACAATAGTGAATAAATTTTATTTGAGGAGTTTGTCGCTTACCTTCATTTAGGAACTTAGCCAAAAAAAGAACCATGCAGTACCTGCTAATAACACCCCATGAATTCATTCAACTCATACTTATTCTTGGAGAATGAATGCTGAAGTTTACTAATAAATGAATATTATGATATTCACTAATAAAAATATACTAAAAACTAAAGTAGGGCAAAAACCAGGTAACAGTTCATGTCAAAGTAGCAACTTACAGCCAGGAGTTAGATATATATGAGTTTCCCTTATTTTATCACATCACTAACATTTCTAAAATTTTGATATGTGGCTACTCATGAAATATCTATAAATAATGAAACTGCAGGATAAAAAAAGTAAAAACACAAAAATTCTCTGCAAAGGTCTGGTATCACTCACCTATTTAAAAAACAAAACCCAATTTCAAGATGTGTAATGTCAATACAAATGAAAAATAAAAAAAGTTAAGGACTATAACACAAGAGCAAAATGTTCTCCAAAACTCCAAGAAAGAAATGTACAGATAAACTGATCAAACTGAAATACTTAGAAAAGAGAGAACTAAATGATGCTTTTGTTATATTTATATATAAGAATATTTCCATGCATATAACATACATTAATATTCAGATCATAACATTTTGAGCACAAAGTATATGTCCTGATATGATATGGACTGAAATGCTATTTAAATTTATTTGGCAAATATTAAGTATCTACTATGGACATTGTGCTGAGTACTAGAATAGCCATAGAAAATTTGTCAATTCCCACTAAGAAAAAGACCATTCTAGCCTCATAGATCACATTCCAGTAGAGAAGAGATCTAAGAAAGCAATACGTAAAGATATCCCAACAAAGGTACCTGACAATGCATTTCCAAGAAGAGCCGTCTTGATCATCTTGTTCTTCTATGTACATCCTGACATTGTGATCTTGATCCAACTGGTACCAGTACATGAGGCCATCTTTGTCTCGCCCAATTGGCTGGAGACGCATCGTATCAGCATCCTCTTCATTAATTATATTTTTGAATTTAAGATTGTCATCAAACTGACATTCACAGAGATACTGAAAAACAGTTATACTGTGGCTTAAAATATCGTAAAACACTTCTCCAATAAATATGATACTTTCAGGAGTGATTCAGGGACAGAGCCGAGAGATCACACAGTTCATTTATTTTGCACTATGCTTTCAACTTATTATGTAGAATCTGCTTAAAATAATCAACATAATAGGCAAATCTGAAGGTAACATTTTAATTTTACATCAATGTAGAGTTTTAACACAATCACTTATACACAAATCAAGTTATACTGATAAAACGGTAAGTTTATGTGCACTAAAAGCTCCCCAATTGGGCTGGAGAGATGGCTCAGAGGTTAAGAGCACTGACTGCTCTTCCAGAGGTCCTGAGTTCAATTCCCAGCAACCACATGGTGGCTCACAACCATCTGCAATGAGATTTGGTGCCCTCTTCTGACCTGCAGTCATACATGCTGAATACATAATAAATAAATAAATCTTTAAAAAAAAAAAAAAAGCTATGCCCAAATTCCCCCCCAAAAAAGCTCCCCAATTATATCATTGTATAACACTATTTATATTTTCACTTATTTTTAAAAACTATTAATGTAATTGGCAAATAAAAATCATACACATGATTCAATATACAAACACTGTAGAATGATTAGTTCAAGCATACTTTGTGATGAGAACACTTAAAATCTATGAAGTTTTCAACTACGTAATTACAATCACCTTCAACCCAACTAACTGAAACTTTGTAAGTTTACCCCAAATCTCTCCAATCTAATTGCGAACCCACTGACTAGGGCTAACCACCACTGCATCCCTGACTCTTTAAAATTCTACATTATAGTGGGAACATGGTGTAATTTCTTTCTGTGCCTGACTTACTACACTTACCCTGGCTTACTACACTTAATATAATGTCCTCCTGATTTAAAAATGTTTTAAATTACATTTTTACTTATTTTCTTTATGTGTGTGGGGGGTATTCATGTCACAGCTTGCATGTAGAGGTCAGAGGACAACCTATGGGAACAAGTTCTCGCCTTCCACCAGGTGGGTCCCAGGACTGAACTCATGTCTTCAGACTCGAGAATAGCTGCCTATACCCAATACGCCATATACCAGCACCTTTCTTTAAAAGACTACAGTGCATCCCATCATGTGTATGTATGTTCACGCCTTTCCTATTCACGAAGGTCCATCAATATTGCGATTACTGTTGTAGGAGAGCACAATATGGGTTCAATGCTGACTTCTTTTCCACAGGATTTACAGCCAGCGGTGGGAGTGCTGAATCACTTGGTCATTCCACTTAAACATTTCTTAGTAAACTGCCACCCATTTTGTTTCTAGGCAGTATTTTTAAAAATCCTAACTTTTCCTTTACTCTGAAGGCTGCAGAAGGACTTCTTGAGCCTAAGAGTTTAAGTTTTGCAAAATAGTAAAGTCCAGGTTCAAACAAATAAAAAACAAAGACAAATTTGGGCACACTACAAATATAAATGCTAAGTAGACAGGGCACCTCAGAAGGTCTGCTATACGCATCCTGTAGACTTTTCATGTGAGCCGGAGAGTAATTAATATCTATTAATAACAGCTACTCCTTAGCCGTATCTTATTTCATATACACACTGACATTGTGTATTAAGAATCACTTAGCCACGGGGCGGTGGTGGCGCACACCTTTAATCCCAGCACTCGGGAGGCAGAGCCAGGCGGATCTCTGTGAGTTCGAGGCCAGCCTGTCTACAGAGTGAGATCCAGGACAGGCACCAGAACTACACGGAGAAAAGTGGTGGTGGTACACGCCTTTAATTCCAGCACTCGGGAGGCAGAGACCAGACCAGCCTAGTTTATAGAGTGAGTTCCAGGATAGCCAGGGATACATAGAGAAACCCTGTCTGGAAAAAACAAAAACAAAAAAAAATAAACAAACAAACAAAAAACAAATCTCCAAAAAAACTTGAGGTCTTATGAATAAAGATGCTACTAGCAAAGCACTGTGAAATCTCAAAGTAATGAAAACCTCACTCACTTTTTCACATATTAGTTTCTTCTGTTTTACTGACCATTTGTTAGAAAGTAGGAAATATAAAGAAACAGAAGAAAACTCAAACTTGAAAGCAACCCTATGTTGAGATTTAGAGGACCCATTTTTGTTGTTGTTGTTGTTTTGTTTTTTGAGACGGGGTTTCTCTATGTAGTTTTGGTGGCTGTCCTGGATCTTACTCTGTAGCCCAGGCTGGCCTGGAACTCACAGAGATCCTCCTGGCTCTGCCTCCTGAGTGCTGAGATTAAAGGCATGCACCACCACCACCCAGCATGAGAGGACCCATTTTAATGGAATAATTTTGGTTACATGAAGGTTTTATTAACACAATGGCATGCCCTTAGTTATCTGGAAAACAATGAGGTCTTAATTTTTATTAAATTATTATTTATTATTTTTATTATTATTTACCCACAGTCTGAAACATACAGTGGTTGATGAAGGTGACAGCTGAAACAATGATCAATGCTTCCCTATTCTGTTACTATATCTCTCATCAGAAATAATTAAAACTTGATACACTGTAAAGACAAACCTTCAAAATAGTACAGACAAGAAGTGACTTTCATGTGTGGTTGTGTATGTGCACTTTTTCCATATGTGTAGGAGTTCCTGCACATGGAGGCCAGTGGTTAATGTGGGCTATGTCTTCTTAGACTGTTCTCCATTTTTTTGAAACAGGGTCCCTCACTGATCCCAGAGCTCAAGGCTTTGTGTGGTGTACCCTCTATTCAGCTTGCCTCCCAGGGGTTGGGACTACAGTAGGCTGACACCACCTGGCTTTTAGGTGGGTTCTGGGGATCTGGGCTCTGACCCCCATGCTTGTCTGGCAAGGACTTTATCTGCAAAGCCATCTCATCAGCCCAGAAGAGACTTTTTATCACTGAAAAACAAGAAAGTGAAGGACCCTAATGTTCCTTAAATCATAAAATGTTCCCCTTACCCCCACCTCTCACTTTCTGCTGGGACATAAGAAACAGCCCGGGCTGGCCTCAAATTCAGGATCTTCCTGAATTAGCCTCCCAATTACTGAGATTATGGGTGTGCACAGCCATACTCAGTTTCCTTTTGCTTCAGATTTTGTTGTTACCTCTACTTACTTACTTACTTATTAGTGGGCACACTTGCATACTCTAGCACACATGTGAAGACAGAGGACAACTTTCTAGAGTCATTTCTCGCTTTCTGCCATGTAGGTCCCAGGGATGCGAACTCAGGTTGTCAGACTTGGTGGCAAGTACTTTTACCCACTGAACTACATTGCTGACCCTTGGTTTTCTTTACTTTGTAATTTAGGAGTCAAAGTAAACTTAAAAAAAAAAAAAAAAGGTAATTGCAACAAATAATACATGCATTACCTTTAAGAGTGCTAGTTTGCACTCAACACTCATTTCAAGATAGCCTTTCTTCTCCATCTCCCATGCCCAGGTACTGTTAAACTCTTGGCATATCTGTAAGAGAAAATGAATAGCTTAATACGTGAAGACAAATTTTATTGACATCTGTTAGACTTTGGAATTGGAATGTCCCCCAACAGCTCAGGTGTTGAACTTATGAATTCAGCAGGTGGGGGCTAGCTGTAAAAGTAGGTCACTGAAGGGTATATGGTCATCCCTGTTTCCTGTGCCCACTTGTGCTTCTGGGATCCCACAGGGTGAAGAAGACTGCTGCTGCACATACACCAACAGATGCTCTGCCTCCCACAGGCCCAGAAACAGCAGGGCCGGGTGACCGTGCACCAAAACCGGAAGCCAAGAGCCAGAGTCAACCTTCCCTTGTTCCGGCTGGTTTTCCTAGCCACTTCACAGCTACAGCTGAGTAGCAATAAGCACTGGCTGTCTTCTATGATTATATTGTGTTCTTATTAGTATACATGTAGAGAGGACAGAGTTCAGAACTGACACACCAATCCAATTCCAAACTACAATGCACACTGCTCAGAGCCATCAGAAATACTTACTAATGCCTATAGCAACTTAGACTCTCTGGTGCTGCAGAGACAGCTCAGTACTAGGAACACTTACTAGTCTTACAGGGCACCCCAGTTCCCACATGGTGGCTCACAAGCATCCATATCTCCAGTCCAAAAGGATCTGGTGCCCTCTTCTAAACCCAGAGGGCATCAGGCATGCACACTGTGAACATACATATATGCTGGCAAAATACTCATACATATAAAAAAAAAATCAATCAACCTAAAAAGCATTAACAATGACTTGATAAAAAGACTTGTTTTCTACTCTGTTCAACAACTTTACGTGTATTTTATGGATATAATTTTTCCACAAGAGAATGGTTATGTGACAGTCTCTCAAAGGTTGACTTTCTTTTAAGGCAAGAGTGACAGCTTGTTCATCTTTATCACTACAAAGAAGTTCAAAACCATGCCAAATTCTATAAATATATTTAATAGAACCTCTCTTCAAATCAGTGTCCTCCTGTTTATTATGGGTCCAGTAAAAACTCCACCGCTAGTCATTTTAAGACTTCAGTAATAGACTTTACCTTGAAAGTTTCAAGATTCTTTTCCTACATAAGCACTTTAGTCAAACCAGAGCCACTGTAACAGACAGACGGAAGAGATGACATAGAAATGCTCTACTCAGGGGGCAGGGGTTAAGGGCACTGGCTGTTCTTCCAGAGGTCCTGAGTTCAATTCCCAGCAACCACAAGATGGCTCACAACCATCTATAATGAGATCTGGTGCCCTCTTCTGGCGTGCAGGCAGAACACTGTATACATAATAAATACATCTTTAAAAAAAAAAAAAAAAAGAAAGAAAGAAATGTTCCACTCAAAAGTCAGTGCAGTGTGGGTGTGGGGTCATGCCTGTACTCTGCATGATGTGGAAAGGGAAGGATCACAAGGTTCAGAAAAGCCTAGTCTACACAGTGATACCTTGTCTCATACATTCACACTGCTAGTGGTACATTCTCTCTGTTAACAGATCTTCACAGAATTCTTGTTTTAGATTCTTTCCTAAAAAGCTAGAGAGTTTCCTGTGCAAAATTTCAGGGCAGGTATGACTTCTCTGACCAAGCATTTTTTTGTTTGGTTGTTTGTTTTTCAGCAATAAAAGGAGACTAAGAATAATGATGATGATTTTGTTTGTTTGTTTTGTTTTTCGAGACAGGGTCTCTACATAGCCCTGGCTGTCCTAGAACTCACTCTGTAGACCAGGCTGGTCTTGAACTCAGAGATCTGCCTGCCTCTGCCTTCCAAATGCGAGACCCCACACACAGCAGTTACTGATCTTAGAGGCTGTTGAGTGAATGTAAAATATAATGCAACGTGTCTGCCAATGTCTTAAGGTTTTTATTGTTGTTGTTTTGCTTTTTGCAATTCAGGAAAACAAATAACAAAACGAAGCCCAAAGCAACAGGTCCAATACAAGATGAAAAATTATTCTGGAGCCAGGGCATTGGCTAAAACGCAGAGAAACACACAAGCAGGCAAGAGAGGAAGCTTTAGCAACCCTCTTAATCCAGGAATAAGCTTGGGATGGACTTCCTGGAAGGGTTACCCTTTCTCAGCCTTCCCTGGTGCCATCTTTTACCAACTAGTTAAAAAAAAAAAAAAAAAACCCACAGGTCAATATAAGGTAAACAGTATGACCAAACACTATATAGAAAATGGTGAAAAATCACAGAAAGGATAAATTCCCCATTTCCTGGTATGCCACAAAACTCCCTCTAATTGACAATGCTGTTTAGTATATATAGATGTGTATGTGTGTATTAATGTAACAAAGCAAATAGAAACCTACGAGGTGCTGTGAAAGGAAAGCACAGATGACACGGGGTGTACATGAAATGACTGTCAAAAGCTAAGGAGCAGGCTCTGACCAGGTGTGTCACTCCAACAAACAAGACGCACAAGTGCTGAAAAGTCTACAGCAGTCCTAGACTGTCAAGTAGTACAGCTACAGGGCTGTTAGCATCTCATTTATTAACAGTAAGTAACTACATTACTTAGTAACTCTTAAGAATTCAGATAGGAAAATTTAAAACATGAAAGAGCAATGATGTTCCCAATAGCTAATAGGTAGAAACAACCCAAATGTCAACAGAAGAACTGAAAACAAAATACCGGTCCACACAATGGAATTTTACATAGCCATAGCAAGACATGCAATGTAGATGGGGATGTGGTTCAGCTGTACAGCCGTGAGAAGGCCTTAGACCTATCCCCACTGCCCATCCCACAAAGAAAAAGAAAGGAAAAAAAGAAAAAACAAAGCAACAACAACAAAAATGAAGAAACTATATATATATATATATATACATATGTATATATGGCTGCATGGATGATCTGGGAAACATGCTAATCCAAGAAACCACACAAAAGGACACCTATAACAAGATTCTATTGATTCCCGGGTGTACAAAATGTTTAAAGTACTGAAACTGAAATTCAGAGACAGAAACCAGATTAGTAGTTGATAAATATGATGATTAATGCTGTCAGCTTGACAGAATCTAGATCATCAGGACATGCCTGTGGTAGATTACCTTGGTTATAAAAATTGAGGTGGGAAGACCCACCCACTGTAGGTGGCACCATTCCCTAGCAGGAATCCTAGACTAGATAAATGGAGGAGAGCTGAGCCTAGAATGCAGTCACTGACTGGACACAATGCAAACAGCTGATCCAAACTCCTGCTGCCTTGACTTCACCATCACGATAAACTACCTCCTTTAAGCTGCTTGTCAGAGATTTTTATCACAGCAACAGAAAAGCAACTCAGATACCAGGGGAGAAGGGGGAAATAGATAAACAGGGAGTAAGACCTAATGGGCATGGCTTTCACTTTTGAGTTGTAAAAATGTTTTGAAATTAAGATAGGTTGCAAACTCCTTGTAAATATACAAAAACAACAAACAAAAACAAAACACTGAATTGTTTGTTTTTCAAGTATTAATTTTGTTATTTTGAGACAGAATCTCACATAGTACACAGCGACTTCAAATTTACTATGTAGCTAAGGCTGACTCTGAACTTCTGATCCTTCTGTCTCTATATCTCAAGAACCAATTACAGATGTGTGGCCACCACACCTGGAAAAAGCATCAACTTTATGAAATGTAAAAAAAATCTAAAATGTTCGAATGCGTTGTGTTCTTATCCATAGGAAGGAAATGAGGCAAAGAGGCTGTATTCCGCCGAGTAAGTGAGGCAACTTAATTAACTGTTAAAAATATATTTCAGGTACCAGTAGAAATTAGCCTCCACCAAAAGATCTGTGGCTACAGAAAACTAGATTTATTTATAACTTACAAATTTACCAGAACTAAGCCATAACTATCTCCACGTTTTAAACACAGTAATTGTTCAGGAGGACTGAACTAACTATGAGCACCAATAGGGACACAGCTCACATTTAGCACAGGGAAGGCAAAGATGAATTAAGAGGTGGTCTCTGGGGACTGTGGATGTAGCTCAGTTAGCAGAGTGCTTGCATGAAGTCCTAGGTTCAACCTCCAGCATTGCTTAGAACAGATGTGGTAGTGCACACTTGCAATCCTAGCACTGGCAGGTGAGGGCAAGAGGTCTGGGAGTTCAACATCATCCTACACAGCTAGAATACATGAGCTCTTATCTTGAGCCAAGCCAAACCAACCTACGATGAAAAAGAAATGATCGCTGTACCAAAAAATCCAACTGATCAATCAACCAACCAATCAATCAATCGACAGTCTACAAATATAAGAACACAGAAAGAGAAATAATAATAATACAATCAATGGAGAAAGAGAAACCTAACAAAGGTTTTATTCAAGTAGTGATATCTGTGAACAGATCAGAAGGATTAGTGACATTTTACCCACTAAGGAGCTAGCATGTAGAAAAACTGCTTTTTATTATTT
>CABHPQ010164601.1:20901-31831 GCA_902168405.1 Peromyscus aztecus | reverse complement strand
TCTGGTTTTGTTTTTTGTTTGTTTTGTTTTCTTTGTTTGACTTGCTTTTTTATTTATTTATTTAAAGAGTGAGCTTTAGCTGTCTAACTCAGGGTTAGAGGGCAGGCTCAATTTTTTTTTAAAGATTTATTTATTTATTATGTACGCCTGCACACCAGAAGAGGGCACAAGATCTCGTTACAGATGGTTGTGAGCCACCATGTGGGTGCTAAGAATTGAACTCAGGACCTCTGGAAGAGCAGCCAGTGCTCTTAACCTCTGAGCCATCTCTCCAGCCCCTGGAACTTTTTTCTAACAGGAACCACACCAGACTCTTGAATTTTAAAAGTTATTTACTCATTTATTTTTAAAATGGTATGTATATGAATGTTTTGCCTGCATGTATGTGTTAGGTCTCCAACTCAGCACGAATGGCTGACGTGCCTATTTAACAGATCAAAGCACATGCTGGCCACCAGGTTCTCCCTGCATCCCTCAGTCCCTACCTGTTACAGGGTCCCCACTGGCTGGCGTACCCCACCCCCTACCCTAAACTTCTTCAGCCCAGGGGCTGGGCTGCCCTTCCCCCAGCTGCCCTTCCCTATATAATCCAACCATTTTGGTTACCTGGTTTCTTTGCCCTCTTAGCTGCTGTACCTGGTCCCCTCTCTCCCCTCTCCTTTCCCCTCCCCATCTCCTCATATGGCTCAGGGTCGTGTCCACTCTGGATTCTCCCAGATGTCCCTGCCTCTGACTGTGCTCTCCCACATAGCTACAGTAAACTTTCTCCTCCACCACACCTCAGAGCAGTCACGTCCTTTCCTTCCCTTCTGTTTCTCATTCATCAGGACTGTGCTCCACTTGCACGCTGGATGCCCATGGAAGACAGAAGAGGGGATGAGATGCTCTGGAACTGGAGTTACAGACAGTTGTCAGCTGTCATGTGGGTGCTGGGAATTAAACCTGGGTCCTCTAGAAGAGCAGCCAGTGCTCTTAATTGCTGAGTCAATTCTCCAGCCCTGTGTTTATTTTTTAATTCATTTTAAGCTGGTAATCACAATTGGAATGCCTTTAAAAAATGCTCAAATGTATGTGTGAATGTGTTTTGGGTCATTTTGGACTACATAAGAGCAATTGTTTCTGTGTCTATTTTTTAAACCTAAAGTCCAAGGATAAACAAATAAATTTAAGAAACAAAACAAATTTTTCTAGACTTTACCTCTGAGAGGATTGTTACAGGGAGCCCACCAGGATGACCACTCAGACACAGTTTATAGACAATTGAAAATCTTTATTCCAGCCGGTTGGGATTACACCCTAACCCTAACTCTGAAACTAAGTAGCTCTCATAACTAACATGCTCACAGCTGAGAGTAGGTCAGTTAAAAAAAAAAAAAAAAAAAAGCATAAAAGCCAGGCATGGTGGCACATATCTTTTATCCCAGCACTTGGGAAGCAGAGGCAGGTGGGTCTCTGAGTTTGAGGCCAGTCTGTCCTACAGAGTGAGTTCCAGGACAGGCAGGACACAGAGAAAACCTGTCTCAAAATAAATAAATAAATCTAACGCATGTCTTCTTCCTTCTGCTGTGCCTCTGTGCTTGTTAAGATGTCAAATGAGCTACATGTAAGTTTATTAAAAGAGAAACAGTGACAGCTTAGATAATGCATGAGCATCACATAGAATTGCTTGCGGTTTCAGAACACTGCATTTGGAAAATAATAGTCCAACACTCACAGGCAGAATCTTGGTAAGGTGCCTTTATCTTCTTTGACATTTATTAGAGAAAGAGAGAGCAACTGGCAACGTAAGTATGCTTTAGGTGGCACAGTGTAATCTAATCCCTATGTCTAAAGCAACAAGATAGACTTGTTTTGTTTGTTTTGTTGGGGGAGGGGGTGTCGCACAATGTAGCCTTGGCCGGCCTTGAAGTCACTATGCAAACCAGATTGATCCCAAACTCATAGAGATCCACCTGCCTCTGCCCCCACCCCACAAGTGCTGGAATTAAAGGTGTGTACCACACCCAGCTGCAAGATAGTTTTTGGTTTTGTTTTGTTTTTAAATTTTATTTGTTTTTATTTTATGCATATGAGTGTTGCACCTGATTGTAAGTGTACCATGTGTATACAGTACCCCTAGGGACCAGAAGAGGATGTCAGATCCCCTGGAACTGGAGCTATCAATGGTTTTGTTAGGTCCTAGGCAGGCCTCCCTCCAAGATGGCCGTGCTGGTGGCAATGTCCTAAACAGAAGGACTCTGATCAGGTCAACAGGATTGTCCCTGGGTAACAGAAACCCAAGCTCAGCATCCCTCAGGGATCTCCTAAGGTGAGCTTCTGTTACCAGGAAAGCCACCCTCCCCTCATCCACGATGATGGTCAACTACCCTGGGCAAGGGCACCTAGTTCCTGATCAACACAAACAGTCTGCAGCAGATCAAAGCCCCCACGCTAACTCCCAGGCTGTTCTGGTCGTCACCTCTCCTCCCACCTCTCCCTGTCCTCTTAAAATCCACAAGGCTTTCCCGTGGGCTGCTGTTCTCCGCCCCTGAGAGCAGCCCAGCAGTTTGATTCCCCAAATGAACTCTTCTTTCTACCCGGGGAGTGGTTTGGTTTGCTGGTTTCTTTGTGCCCTGGGTTACAGTTGTGACCTGCCATGTGAGTGCTAGGGACCAAGCAAATATTTCCAGGAGAGCTACCAGTGCTCTCAACCACTGAGCCATCTCTGTAGCCCCTACCAGATGCTCTTAAAGAAACTGTTTAGCACTATGTTGTCAATTTAAGACAAGATTGTATGTTTCATCCAAAAAAGTTGTGTTCTGTTTTCTGATGTCTGTGTTTCAGACTTTTGGCTACTTAGGAAATGTCTTAAAGTCAAGGTCTATTTAAGGATTGGTTATTGGTGACATCTTTAATTTTGCTTTTGTAAGCAACTATTTTCAGTTGGCTTTAGAACATTTAATACCCTATGTATCTGACTAGAAACATTCTTGGCTGTTACTTTATATATTACGCAAAATTTACAGAGTTGTAAATTTCATGCTGTTGCTCAAGGAAGAGGCTGCAGTAGGTCAGAGCCAGCCTGAGCAGTGGGCACAGCTGGCCAGAATATGCCCTGCTTCCTCTGCAAGAAATAAATTTGGGACACAGGGGCCATCGTGCCAAATGGTTTGAGCACATGGAACAAGAAGTACACTTGAACTGGGCGGTGATGGCACACGCCTTTAATCCCAGCACTAGGGAGGCAGAGCCAGGCGAATCTCTGTGAGTTCGAGGCCAGCCTGATCTACAGAGTTCCAGGACAGGCTCCAAAAGCTACAGAGAGAAGTTGTCTCGAAAAACAAAAACAAGGAGGAGGAGGAGGAGGAGGAGGAGGAGAAGAAGACGACGACTTGACTTTTAGTCTAGTCCACATGGTGACTGTGTCTTTTTTCCATTGGCTAGGGTTTGACCTCACAGCCTTTCTTGATTGGTTAGTTTTAAAAGAATCAGCACAAATGAAGTGAAGGAAAAGGGGATGAGATTGACTCTTTTAAGGCTTTAAAGTAAACAAAGGTTTTACCTAGGGGAATCAAAACATTTGCATAAAAGTTTTATAAGGTGGGGTGAAATAAAGAGATTTTAGTTCCTCATAAATACAAGTTTTATGGTATTTGATTAAAAAAAAAAGATGAGTAATGTTTCGTACACATTTGACCATGTGCCAAGCTGACTAGTACAAGCAACCTCTGCTAAGGATAAAAAGATACAAGAAAACCACATGATAGTACCTGGATGAAAACGGCACCTCAAGGAGACGATGGATTACAGAGCATTGACAAGGAAAGTCTGCCGGCCCACCAAGCTATACCTAACTTTGCACTTCTATCACCTAACTTTGCATTGATAAAAATGATAGCATCTTTTCATGCTATGTTGGACATTCCTCCTGCTTCTGGCTCCTAAAACCAACTGGATGATGGTCGGAATCAGAGGCCCTCTCACCCTCTATAAAAAGGTTTCATAACATGCATGATACGTGTCTTACAGACTCAGAAAAAAAAAAGGCATTTAAAAATTGCCATTCCAGGATCTGGATGGCACAGTGGTTAAAAGCACAGATTGCCCTTCCAGAGGGTGCAGGTTTGATTCCGGGAACCCACATGGGGCTCACAAACAACTTAACTCCAGTTCCAGAGGATCTGGTGCCTTCTTCTGGCCTCCTCAGCCATCAGGCCTGAATGTGGTACACAGATATACATGCAGGTTACACATATAAAATAAATAATAAATGTGATCGCCTGTATGGTTTATTCCACCAAGCTGAAGAATTCCATTTTTTGCTTGAGAAGTAGCTTCTATATAGTTCTACTGTGTCTTGATGCTAATTGTTGGCTCTGTGGATAGACACCTCTTATACTATGTAAGCCTTTTAAAGATTGAGAGATATTTGTAAGTTGTACCCCATTATTTAATTTTCAGAGTAGCCTGGCTCCTGTAGGTTGTGCTTTTGGGAAGTCTTATAACTAACAGTTGACCTTCTACAGAAGTGCAGCTGCTGGTAAAGGACTTTAAGGACATTTTTGAGATGCTCGGACACATCCCACCTGGCAGACAGAGTGGCACTCAGGTATGACTGACCTAAGAACCGCTCCATCTCTACTTCTGTTGCTTAAACTGACCCTGAAGAGTTTATTGGCACTAACTCCTTGACACTTGTCACTTACCCCGCACCACCAATGTGTGACCAACCAGGGCGAATCTTTATTAGTAATCACGGGACAACGGCAAACATACTACCAGATGGCCAATCGGCAATGTCTAAGAGACTGTTGTTCAGACTCAAGGGGAAAGTTGTTAAAACTGAAATTAAGTCACACTGGACCCGGCGGTGCTTTCCTGTAATCCTAGCACTTGGGAAGCCAAAGCAGGAGGTTGTAAGTTTGAGGCCAGCCTAGGCTTCATGAGGAGACCCTGTCTCAAACCAATGAGATGGGGTTAGCTGGCCAGCCCTTCAAAAAGTAACCAAAGTCAAGAGGTTATGAAAAAATGGTTCTTACACGTGCCACCAGACATTAAATCAATGCATTCTAATCTTGGTCCTGACTTGCATTTTGTTTATTATATTTGTTTCATAGATATACTCCACTAAAACAGAAAGTGGGGACTTATAACTGACCCTGGAGACTCTGAGTCCACCCACCTCACAGCCATGCCCTCATCTCAAAGACCTCTCTGACCACCTTCATTTACTCAGTCAGTTTAATGAGACAAATAACAGCCACACAGCAGCCCAACCCCACAGGAACCTGGGCATTCCTGTCAACAGGGAAGAACAGGTCAGGGAGGAAGGGGTAGGCTGCAGGCCAAGGAAGGGCCTAGGAAGGACAGAACAGCTGTCAGCAAGCTGCCTCTGTCGCTTGGCAGCAGCCGGTAGACCTATCTACTGGATGTGCTGATGTATCCAGGCTAAAGAGCTCTGGACTCTGGAGAAGACAACTGGCAGCTTGTTGCTGCAATCCATCCCCCAGCTGACCACTCCCGCCTGCACCCATTAGCTGCTCCTCCAGCAGACCAAGGGCCCCCCAGAGTCACCCTGAGGGAAGAGGAGCAGCACCATCAGAGGCAAAGCACAAAGGAATACCTGGATCCAGCCCTCCTTGAAGGGTGAAACATCTGGATCAAGAGTGGGAGGGTCACAGCTGGTCCTGGATGACTCACCAAACAGGGGCCTTGGCCTAAGGTGCCAGCACACAGCATGGCCTCAGAGATGATCTTAGTTTTGCCTTTGCGATGCATTTTTTTCCTGTCAGCCCGCTCACGGGTCTTGTCATCCTGAATCGGGATTTTCACCTCATACAGCTGATAGGGAGGCTGCAGAGGTACTGGAGGGGTGGAAGGGGCAGGAAGCAAGAGTGAGGGGACATGGCCCCCAAGCCTAACAGATGCACTTCATGCCAGTCATACTGGCCCTGACCTCAATGCTTGGCCTGGATTGAGTCAGAGCCTCCATTTCCCCATGTGTCCTGGATGGGGCCGGGATCTCAAGCTATCTTTACAGACATATCCTTCTATGTTAAATGTGTTTAAAGTCTATAAAAGGGGTTAGAGCTGGGTGGTTAGTGGTGCACATCTTTAATCCCAGCACTTCGGAGACAGATGTAGGCAGATCTCTCTGAGTTCGAGGCCGGCCTGATCTACAGAGTGAGTTCCAGGACAGCCAATACTATACCGAGAAACTCTGTCTCGATAAATAAATAAATAAATAAATAAATAAATAAATAAATAAATAAATATGGGTTAGCGACCCTCCAAATTCACATCCACCTAGAACTTCAGAATGTGACTTTACTTAGAGATGAGTTTATTATTTACATATGTTACTAGTTAAAAAAATGAGGCCATTGTGAGACAGGCATGGTGGCACAGGTTTATAATCCTAGCCCTTGAGGCTGAGGCAGGAGGATCATAAGTCTGAGGCAGCCTAGACTACCTAATGAGCTCATCCTAGATTTTGGATGGGCCCTAACTCCCCTCGTAAGAGTTCTTTCAGGAGGCAGAAGAGAACACAGAGGAGACAGACATATGGAAACACGGCAGAGATTAGTGATAAAGCCACAAGTGACAGCGTGTGGAGCTGGAGAAACTGGAAGGGACAAGGACCAGGCCCTGAAGCCAGTGGCGAAAACTCGGCCCCAGACACTCCAAGATGAGAGTTCACAGCTGTTGCTTGCACCCTGGGTCTATGGTGCATGGCTACAACATATACTAGAAATAGGTATGTGTGCGTCTGGAGCCTCTGGTTCCCCAAAGGTACCCAGATCACATGAAGAAACAGTCCCTCTAGGTGGGCATCTAACCAGACTCCCTCCAGCATGGGATAGAGCCCGAAAAGCAGCAGCAGCAGCAGCTTCAAGCCAGGGCAACCCAGGCTGATTCTGCCTTGGCTACTTGCTGACCGGGAGATCTGAAAATGTCCCTGATTTTTGTGGGCATTTCATCGGTGGCCAAGAAGCTTACCCAATGCGCAGCTGAGTCCTAGGAGAGCCTTGCTTCCACCCATTGCTTCCACACTGCTAGCTAGCCCTCTGGGATGGGACATGGAAGGAGAGATTGCGCAACGCCCCCTCGGTCTCTCCACCTTTCAGCCCCAGCTATGCTTACCATTTTCAAGAAGGTTGCCCCAGCCAGCCAGCCAGCACTGGTCACTTGAGTTGAAGGTTGAGTTGTCTTTTGGCAGAGAGACTGGACAGACATAGTTGGATACGGTTAGGAGGGTAGTCAGCTTCAGCAAGGCCAAGTCAAACCTCTTATTAAAAATGTTGAATTTGGGGTGGATGATGATCTTGCTGGTGTTCTGAAGTTCCTGTTCCTTGTAGAGGTATATTTCCCCTACCTGGATCCGGTATAAGGCTGGGTCGGCATCCTGGCTGGGGGAGGTCAGACCCTGGGTGGCTCAGAGGCATTTGGTCTGGGGTAGCCCACTGTCTACATTCTACACCCAGTAGGCGCCCCAGGTGGTATCTCACCTTTGGATGCAGTGGGCAGCAGTCAGCACCCACTGTGGATGGATGATGGAGCCCCCACAGACATGTACCCAGGAACCCATCTTGTAACTGTAGGTTCTCAGGCTGACCTGCCATGGCCACCTCCCCCGCTGGCTACGGTGACCTCCCACAATGCCCACTGGCTTGCTTTGGGAGACAGATACTAAAAACAATGTGAACAAGTCAGACAACAAGGACCAGCCTCCTGCCACCCCCATCCTGGACCAGATGATGCCACCGATGCTCAGGTAAGCCATAAGAGTGAACAGCTGGGGCCCAGGATAGCGTACCTTTTGCCAAGCGGTTACTGAGGTGGGTGAGGACTTACCAGAGGCTGTGGGCACAGGGCTTCCCAGGCAGGAGAGAGCCAGGAGATATACCAAAAACATCTGCAGGAGGGATGGGGCTCTGAGCAGTGCAGGGCCTCAGCCACCACAGGGGCCAGGTACTGCAGCTCATCTCCCTGGATGGCCCCTCAAAACCCCTTTGCCCTCATGAAAGCATAGGTTGGGCTTGGTGGAGCCTTCTTGCAACCAAGATGGCACTCAGAATATGGGCCTCTGTATCTTTCTGCTCTGGGCCCACAGAGCTCTTGGCAGGAGCTCATAGACCACCCGGATCCTACACCCAACCCAGCGCTTCACAGCCAGGGGAGTGTGCCCCACGGAGGCATCTGTCCCCATCTGTGGGCATTTCTGGTTTGGAGCCTGTGAAGACGCCACTGGCACACACTAAGTAGAAGCCAGGGGTGCTGCCAAACTCAGGGGCTCTCCACATCACATATCCACAGTGTCCCATTAGAATGATCCCAGTCCTGCCACAGACGCATCCCATCTCACCCATTTTGTGGCCAACACAAGGATGCCAAGGAAGCTTCTAGACCTCAGCTGAGAATTTGTGAGTAACTGGCTTCCTGCAGTGTTCCTCCTTTCCGTCCACACAGAAGGGTCAGGACACCCACTGTCCCTCCATAGGGGCTGTCAGAAGTGGCTCAGAACCAAGCTGGGGACTTACCTTGGCCCCAGAAATACCAGGTCCTATGAGAACCACCCACAAGGTGTTTGTAAGACCCCCAAAACAGGTGTGGGTGATCAGATCGCCTATGGCACAGTTTTTTTGGAGACTGAGTGACGGACGTGTATCTCAGGTGGAAGCAGGACAGACAATTCCCACAGCCCTAGGCAAAGAGGAAGGGTTTATATGCTAAACTGGACAAAGATGACCCACAGCTGCCAGGTGTGAATCCTGGCTTTCTCAAACACCATTAATATGTCCAACGTCAGTAAAAAGACAACTTGGGCATCAGAACCGGGCAGGAAATGCTTAGATAACTATCTTAATGACTTTGTTTATGAGTCGGGGTTGGCACCTGTGCCAGGGTCACCTGACGAGATGAGAGCGAAGGCTAACATGGACATGGCCAAGCAAAGCGAGGCCTCCTTTTTAGAGGGAAAACATGATCTTCGGAACCATCATCTTCATTAGATCATCTCGGCTGATTGCCAGAGGCGATCACTATTATCAGCCGTCGCCTGTTGACACTCCCTCAACGTGGGAGCAGAGACCGGTCTTTGGATCCCTGCCTGAGAGCACCAATTATTCTGGGGCTGAAGAAGCAGCTGTGACCGTCCCAGAGCGCAGCACCACTGAAGGAGAAATTCCCATGTGTCCTTGGGACAAGAGGAATGTGTTTCCTCGGGATCAGCCCACGGAGGCTGGCTCAAGGGGACCAGGCTACATGTTGAGCTGGTCAAACTTAGCAAGGTTGTAAAGCATCGCTGGGGTATTACTAGTTTTGAGGGCATGAAAAAGGCAGGTTTGAAGAGGTCATGGAAAGCAGCTGAGGCTTGACACCTTGTGGCAGGTTCAAATCCCTGCAAAGAGGTGCTGAAAAGACATTGGTGAAGGTGAGGGTTCAGTTGCCACAGAGACTCCAAGTATTGAAAAGACCGGGACCATGGGCTGTCTGTCAGGGGGCACTGCAGGTGTGGAAGGGAGCTGGCCAAGAGAGAAGCTCCATGTTGAAGACAGCAGGGCAGGAGAAGTGGGACTTCGCGAGCCCTTTGGATCCCAGAAGATCGTGTGTGGGGGTCCCAGATGTCAGACGCTGAACGACAGGATTTGGATTTACACTGCTGGGTTTTATGACTTTCTTTATGCCCCAGCTCTTCCCTTTGGGGATAAGAAAAGTTAAATCTATAGCTTTTTAAAATTTTTCATAGGCTCTCATAGTTGAGAGAGTCTTTGGGGGCTTTTTGGAGTTGGACTTATTTTATATCCTATTAACAGATGAGACTTTGGACACAAGGAATAAAAAGTTATGGTTTAAATGACATGTTTGTGTGCAGGCAATACAGACCCCATCTTAGGGTGGGGCCACCATCTCAGACCACCTGCTGTGCTCAGTTCCTCTAAGGACTTCAGGAACGTGCCATGACAACGCGAACAGATGCAGAGCAGTATCCTCCTGCAGACATTCAGTCTGCAGTTTAGGCCCTTGAAGATATCTAGATAATCCTGCTGAGCAGTCCAGATAATCCTGTTCAGTGGGTTGTAGTTCCTCGACAAAAAGTCTAACCCCATGGTTTCAAATGTGGTTTCGCGCCCAGAGTCTAGACCAACAGTTTCAAAAAAATCACCTTGCCCCATATCCCTTCTCCCCAATCCCAAGTTGCTGAAGTATGTGAGCCCTGGCTTGCGGTTCTTCCCTATAAAAACTCTCTACACCTGGGCTCTCGGCCACCGCATTTCCCTCCATCTGCCTGGCAGTGGCCCAGGTTGAACCTGAAAATAAAAGGACCCTTATGTGCTTGCATCAGAAACTGGCTCCTTGGTGGTCTCTGGGGGTTTCTCGAAACGGGTACAACATTTGTATATCACATTGACGGGTGAATTGTGCTGGTCAGTTTTGTCAATGTGACTGTCTTAGTCAGTGTTCTGTCACTGTGAAGGGACACCGTGACCACGGTTTCAGAGGTTCAGTCCATTGTCATCATAGTGGAGAGCATGGTAGCACGCAGGCAGACATGGTGCTGGAGTAGTTGAGAAGTCTGTATCCAGATCCAGATCCACAGGAAGCAGGAAGAAAGAGACTCCGGGCTTGGAATGGGCTTTTTGAAACCTCAAAGCCCATCCCCAGTGACACCTCCTAATTTTTTCAAATAGTGCCACTCCCTGGTGACCAGGCCCTGAACTCTGTGAGCCTATGGGTCAGTTCTTATTCAAACTACCACAGCGGCATAGCCTAGAATCACCCGAGAAGAGAGTCATAAAGAAGTATCTAGCAGCCGGGCTGTAGTGGCGCACGCCTTTAATCCCAGCACTCGGGAGGCAGAGGCAGGCAGATCTCTGTGAGTTCGAGGCCAGCCTGGGCTACATAATGAGTTCCAGGACAGCCAGGACTACACAGAGAAACCCTGCCTCAA
>CABHPQ010164601.1:8224-20891 GCA_902168405.1 Peromyscus aztecus | reverse complement strand
AAGAAGAAGAAGAAGAAGAAGAAGAAGAAGAAGAAGAAGAAGAAGAAGAAGAAGAAGACGTATCCAGCTCAGATTGGCCTGTGGGCAGGTCTGTGTGTAGTATCTTGGCTGTCAACTGCTGTAGGAAGACCCAGCCCACTGTGAGTAGCACCATTCCCTAGGCAGAGAGAGAGAGTCCTGAACTGTACAAGAGAAGAGCAAGCTAGCTGAGAACAAGGGATCAAACAGTTACCCACACTTTCCTTCTCCTTCCTGCCTCCACTTCCCTGCAATAACGGAAAGTGAGTTGTGAGCCAAATAAATCCTTTCTGCCCCAAGTTACTTTGCCAGGATATTTTATCATGGCACCAGAAATGAAAGGGGAGCAGCCATTTTAATGCAGCTCTGCTCCAATTGCAAATGCCCTCTGGATCTGGGAGGTCTACAGTACATACTCCATGTACTCAGGGAGGTTAGTTAGAGAAGGGCATCACCCATGTGGAGCCATCATCCCCATGCTGGGTGCAGACTCGGCAGTGAAGTTGCTTTGGAGTTACCCATGCTTCAATAACCCCTCCCCGATGCTCTCAGTAAGCCCAGTAAACTAACTGGTTCCCCCATGGTGACCTTTAGAATCAATCACACTTTTGAGGAGTGGGCAGACATTGTTTAAGTCTCTCCAGGGAAGGGACACTCTTTTTTTGTTTTGTTTTGTTTTGTTTTTTGTTTGTTTGTTTTTCAAGATAAGGTTTCTCTGTGTAGTTTTGGTGCCTATCCTGGCTCTCGCTCTGTAGCCCAGGCTGCCCTCGAACTCACAGAGATTTGCCTGCCTCTGCCTCCCCAGTGCTGGGATTAAAGGCATGTGCCACTGCCACCCGGCCGGAAGGGACACTCTTAACAGGTGGCCTCCACCCAGGCCCCAGGGCCAAGGCCAATGATACTGCTGAACAGAGCTGGGCCCAGCCTTGGGTGTTCTATCATGTGTCTGGTTTGGGGGCTATGTTTTCCTGAGCGCCTTGTGTCCTTAGCAAACACTCTACAGCCGAGCTCTCCCCACAGCCCTGGAGTTGTTTCAATCCTACCTAAAACTCAGCTTACATGAGGGGACGTAAACTTCGGGAGTCTAGTCTGCAGGGAGTCTCAGAGGGCTAGGAACTGAATTCTTAGGCCTGGTCCCCCACTGATGCCCTGCAGTGCTCCTGTGTTAGCAGATGTGTCCCAGGGTCACGGTGCTGCAGGGAGCAAGTTCTACACCAGACAGGGTTTGAAAAAGAAAAAGAAGAGCTTTTTTTTTTTTTTTGGTTTTTCGAGACAGGGTTTCTCTGTGTAGCTTTGGAGTCTATCCTGGAACTCACTCTGTAGCCCAGGCTGGCCTCGAACTCACAGAGATCCACCTGCCTCTGCCTCCCGAGTGCTGGGATTAAAGACCTGTGCCACCAACACCCCGGCTAAAGAGCATTTTAACGTGTCTGAAATTCATGTTTGAGTTGTGTGAGGTTTGTGAGCTTTTTTTGTTTTTATCCAAATGGCCTCACATCTTTCCAGCTCTCTCCAGTTTTGTTTTTTTGTTTTTGTTTTTGTTTTGTTTTGTTTTGTTTTTTGTTTTTTTTTCGAGACAGGGTTTCTCTGTGTAGCTTTGTGCCTTTCCTGGATCTCGCTCTGTAGACCTATAGACCAGGCTGGCCTCAAACTCACAGAGATCCGCCTGCCTCTGCCTCCCGAGTGCTGGGATTAAAGGCGTGCGCCCCCACCGCCCGGCTCTCTCCAGTTTTTAATGTCACTTTGCAGACCTGCCACAGGTATGTATACCTGGGTTTACCTCAGAGGCCTCTCTTGTTACAATAGGACTTGTCTAGCCATCTTTTTGTTTGTTTGTTTGTTTTCTCACACAGGATGTGAGATTTATTACAGAACGTGATTTGTGGGATGCAGGACAATACAGTGGAAGCCCTCAGGAAGTGCATGGACACCACTTGTCCACAATTGGGAATGTATTTCACCCCACAGCCATCAGAGATGAGCCACTTCTCAGTTATGACATCATCAAATTCATTTGCATTAAATTGGTGAAAACCCCGCTTCTTTGAGGTAGGTACCTTCCCGTGGCCAGGGAACCTGAACTTGGCCCTACACAGGGCCTCAATCACACATTCCTTATTCTGCACAGATGGACGTGATGAGCTGGCCAATGTGAACCCTGACTACTGTGTCCTGGGGCATCCCAAAGGCACCTGCCTGGAGTCCAGCTTGGGGACAACATTGAGATCAGAGATGTTAATGGCCACCAGAAAATTGTCTCCAAGGTCCCTTGGGGCAACTCATATAGGTAACAGGCTGCACACATTCCCAAAGAGGCTGCTGTTTGTAACCATTTCACACTAGGTCCCCATGAGGAAAGGAGCCTGGTCGGTTTAATTAGCTTCGAGATCATTATTATTTTGAGGCAGATCTCTGCAGATCAGGCTAGCCTTGTACTCACCACAACCTTCCGGCCTGAGTTTCTTGAACGCTAGGATTAGAGGTATGAGCCACCATACATGACTCCATTGGGGTATTTTTCAAGTCCTGAACTGATTACTTAACTCATCAAGGTTTCTGGTTCACCCCCTTCCTCCAGAAAGCCTTGGCAATTTCTGGCTCTTGCCTTCTGAGGCTCCATGGCAAGCTATTTCTTTAAATCTGGCCAATGCTGTGTTGGTTTCTCTCCCAATGATTGTGGTAGCTAATATGACAATGTCTACAGAGACGGTTTGTTGCAGGACCTGTAGGGACAGAGGATGGTTTGCATAAATCAGTTGACAAACTGCTGGTGGCTAATGTTTATGTGTTGGAATGAAAGAAAGCAATTTCCCTTTACAAATATTGAAACAAACACAGTTGTTGATGACGTGTTTAGGAGAGTCACCCTGCCCTGTGCTCAGAGAATGTAACCTTGGCAGTGAGAATGTAGTGTCATGGATGCTTGGGTTTGTTTGTTTGGGGTTTTTTGGTTTGTTTGCTTGTTTTTTTCCAAAGCAACTGTGTGCACCTAAACTTTGAAAATATTTTTATTCTTTGGCTTGTGACAGAGACGTCTTTTTGTCCCCTAAGCAAAGAACGCAGTTTACTTCATCTGAAAATAAGATGCTTACAAAGAAGACGTGGCCAGGGGAGTAGTTATGTTAGTAGTACTTGCCTAGCCAGCATGAAGCCCTAGGTCCCACCCCTAGCCCCGTATAACCTGGGCATGGTGTAAATCTGTGATCCCAAGCACTACAGAGGCAAAGGCAGGAAGATGAGAAATTCAAGGTCATCGTCAGCTAGGCAGTCGGGTGGAGGCCAGCAAGGGCTCCACGTGGTCCCATCACCAGAAAAACACCGTGTCCCGGGGTGCATCTGCATGGGGAATGGTGATGCTTCCAGACGTGTTCCCAGAGCCAAGTGAGAGTGCCTCAATCCCGTGAGCACTCGCGGTGGAAATGGGGAGCACCCAGCAGAGTAGGAAGCAGGACATGATGGCCTAGCTGGCTAAAGGCTGTTGGACTTGGGCGGGTAATGCTTAGGTGACCAGGGAGGGTGAAGAGCTCCTTACTGGGCCTGTAGCTGATACGGACAGGTAGGAGCAAAGTGGTGAGCCGTGGCTGCCCCCATCATGAGGCCTATGTTACAGCCACTGGGGTAGATTAGGCTTCCATATTGCACCCAGGCCCTGGCCCAGTACTTCAGGTCTGCTGGAGCCCTGTGTTGTGACCTGTGTGAACCCTGAGAACACTCCCTCACTGCTGGTCACCATAGCACCCCTGGGTCCAGCCCTAGCTGTCTTCCACTGGGCTATGCTGTTCCCAACCTGCCTCACAGACTGAACAAAAGCTGGGTCAATGGTGGGCAGGACCTCACCTTGACTAGGAATAGATAGATACGTATAACTCTGGCCCACCTCTTAAACCTCAACTTCTCAGCCGGGCGGTGGTGGCACATGCCTTTAATCCCAGCACTTGGAAGGCAGAGGCAGGCGGATCTCTGTGAGTTCGAGGCCAGCCTGGGCTACCAAGTGAGTTCCAGGAAAGGTGCAAAGCTACACAGAGAAACCCTGTCTCGGAAAAAAAAAAAAACAAAAAACCTCAACCTCTCTTCAGGACCCTGATGACAGACTTGAGGAGTCACTGAGTTACTTTGTCTTTCTTCCCAATAAGGCCACATTGAATAAATCTCCCTTTTTCTGCTTTTTGCTATGAATTTGGCCAGCCACAGCTACACAATGAGACCGTTTAAGAAGAAAGCACCTAACTAATGCCACCGTCCTTAGCAAGGTGGACACAACTGCTCCTGGACCTCACAGTTGGCCGTAACCTAGCTGTGCTTGCAAGAGGAAGAAAAAGAAGGGAGATTCGGAGCGTCTAGTCAGGACCACCTGGCACTCCATCCCGTCTCCACAAGAGCCCAGCACAGCTGACCCCAAAGCTCCCTCCAGGTGACACAGGCAGCCACACTGTTAGCTCAGTATGACATACCAGTGCCACTTGGTCAAATGTTGAGGGAGGCAGCAGTTAGCTCAGACAGTTACACCCCCCCACCCCACCCCACCCCCGTGTGTGTGTGTGTGTGTGTGTGTGTGTGTGTGTGTGTGTGTGTGTGTGGCCAGCCTACCATCGTCCCTGACTTGGATGAGAGACGACTCCTCTCTGCTCTGGGCCTGCACTGGCCAGCTGCTGCAGGGACACAGTTCTTTATCCCTGGTGCCTGAGGAGCTGCCTGAAGCATCAGAAGCTCTTGAATGGGATGGGTAGGGGGCTGAGGAGGACATCTGGAAGCCCTACGGCTTCTGGGTACCAGTGAGGCAGCCATAAGAGTTAGTAGCAGGTAGTGGGTAGAACAGGCCACCCAGGGCCGGAAGCATACAGCTGTATCTGCTGCTCAGCTGAAGGAAGCATGATCACGTGATGCCTGTAGCTGGGGAAGAACAGGGTACCAACACCCTGATGTTGGCAGCAGACCTTAGTGAAGGTCTCCAGCCCCACCACTGGGTGCTGGCCTCCATTGCCCAGCTCCTCTGCTTGCTCCTCACTAAGAGGGTGGTTGGGTGAGTTGCTCAGAGCTCTGTATAAGCAGCAGCCAGCACCAATGTGGGTGACCATGGGACACCTAAATTAGTGTTCCCGCTGATCGTGTTCTTTGCTGGGTCTCCTCTGGCCAAGCTGCTGTGGACACCTCCCTGGGCTGGGGTATGAGAAGCAGAACAAGGAAAAGTCTAGGGCCTAGGAAGCCCTTGCCAGAGCGAGATGAGCCAGGCTGTGTGGTGGTCACCCTGCTATCCTACCCAAAGTCAGCACAGGCCTGGGGTCAAGGACTGGGTTCCATGTCCGTGGGGGATCAGTAGTCAGGGGAGGGCATGGACACAGGTGTCCTCAGCAGGGAAGGGTCAGATCCCCAGTGCAGGTAAGGCCTGGCACTCAACCCTGGAGGGGAACAGCTTCATTCTCTACGTGACGCCATCACACCCAGCTCTATCTGGACAGTCAGCCCAGGGTCCAAGTGCCACCAACTCGTGAGGTCTGAGGGATTTTCAGGAGTTTAAGGAGTGAGGCTTCCCCCAACAAAGGAAGTAAGGTCACAGGCTCAGGGAGTTCCAGGATTCTGGGGCTAGGTCCGTGCTGAGCTGATGGGAAAGAGATAAGAGACAAGGACGCTGGTTCCAGGGGCTCCCCACAGTGTCCCTGCATCTTCCTGTGTCTTTGGTGGTCTCAGGCAGTGAATCCCATAGCCACCTCAAGGCACAATCAATGCCTTTAAAAAACACCAACACTTTCTATTTGCTGAGCCAGGTCATGTGACCCTGGCCAAACCTGAGTGCCCCACCTATCAGGACCCCCAAGGGTCCTTCAAATTCAGCAAGTGCTCAATGTAGCCTTCGGGAAGCCCCAACCTCCCCAGAGCCCATTGTGCAGGAGGGGTGCCCAGGAGCCCCCATCCACCATGCTTTTTGTGGACACGGGTGTCCCAGCAGCTGTTCTAGTGACTTGCTTCTGATTTTACAGTTTACAGAAAAATAAACCCTAGGCTTTTTAAAAAAAAAAAAAAAAAAAAAAAGTTTATTTAGGGTCAACATAAAGGCTAGATGGGTAAAGGTGCTTGCTACCAATCCTGAAGACCAAAGTTCAATTCCTAGAATCCTCAAGATGGAAGGAGAGAAGAAAGTCCTGTAAGTTGTCCTCTGACCTTTGTGTGCACATACATGAACACACACGCACTCTCGAAATAATAAAAAGATAATGGCCGGGCATGGTGGTGCACTTTTTTTCTTTATTTTTCTCTCATATAATACATCAACCACAGCCTCCCCTCTCTCCCCTCCTCCAAGCCCCCATCCCCAGATCCACTGCTCCTCCATTTCCCTTCAGAAAAGAGCAGGCCTCAAGCCGGACAGTGGTGGCACACACCTTTAATCCCAGCACTTGGGAGGCAGAGGCAGGCGGATCTCTGTGAGTTCAAGGCCAGCCTGGTCTACAGAGCGAGTTCCAGGACAGGCTCCAAAGCTACACAGAGAAACCCTGTCTTGAAAAACCAAAAAAAAGAAAAAAAAAGAGCAAGCCTCCCAGTGATGCCAACCAAACATGCCAGCCTTGATGTGAGGGTGGCACATGTCTTTAATCCCAGCACTTGGGAGGCAAAGGCATGCAGATCTCTGTAAGTCTGAGACCAGCCTGCTCTACATAGTGAGTTCTAGGCCAGCCAAAACTCCATGGTGAGACCCTGTCTCAAAAAAAAAAAAAAAAAGGAATTTTTTCAGTTTATTATTTTTGACAGCTTTACTGAGATGTAGTTTATACACCATACAATTCACCCACTTCAGGAGTATAGTCCTACTCATTGTGATAGTGCATGCCTGCAATCCTAACACTTGGGAGCCTAAGGCAGGAGGATTGCTCAGAGTTCTAGGCTAGCCTGGGCTACAGAGTGAGACCCTGTCTCAAAAGCAAATCACGAAGAGTGTAGCTGTGTGGGTTTCAGCCCTGCCCGGGGATGCAAGCCTATCCCCATACTCCATGTTCTAGCGTTTTCCTCACCCTGAAAAGACATTTGTGCCTTTTAGCTCTCATTTCCTGTCCTGGCTCCCCTTCCTAACCCCTAGGAGCCACCAGCCCACTCTCTGTGGAGATCAGGCCGCATGATCCTCCGTGGCCAGCTTCACTTACTCACCTCCTTCCTACTTGGTGCCTACCCATCCCGAGAAACCGATGACTCCCTGATTCAACTTGTTGCTTAAAGACTACCTAACTGGCCGGGCACTGGTGGCGCACGCCTTTAATCCCAGCACTCGGGAGGCAGAGGCAGGCGGATCTCTGTGAGTTCGAGGCCAGCCTGGGCTACCAAGTGAGCTCCAGGAGAAGCGCAAAGCTACACAGAGAAACCCTGTCTCAAAAAAAAAAAAAAGACTACCTAACTGCCTAGTGGGTTGGTGCCCTGGGGTGCTCTACCCAGCACTGTGGGTATGGCTTACACACACCAGGGCTTTCAATCTGTTAGGGGTCCACAGGTAGACTCTGGGGAGGGTCCACCTACTGGATCACAGGCTGCACCTTCCCCCTGTACCCTCACATGTTAGATGGATAAGTAAGCTTTCTGGGGTTCCTGTTGTAATCATCTCCTAATGTTTCTCAGATAGAGGCTAGAACTTCGAGATTCAGGGCTCGGCCACCAACAGTGGTATGAGGGGGTCTTTCCTAGGCACTGAATGGCAGACACATTTGTAGGCCCCAGAAGAACCTGCCTCTTTTCATGACATCCAGCTGGGATGAGATGCAGGCATAACTGTTTCAAGGTGCCTGCAGAAGATTTCAAAGCATCATGGGTAGAAATAAGAGAGATGCAGCTGTAGTGCAGTTGGTAGAGTGCTTGCCTAGCATTCACTAAGCCCTGGGTTTGATCCCCAGGACCTCATAGTGGAATCTGTTGGTGCATACCTGTAACTCCGCACTTGGGAGGTGGGAACAGGAGGATCAGAAGTTCAAGGTCATCTTCAGCTATTTTATCCAGGCTGGTCTGAGATACTTGTGACCCTCTCTCAAAAAACAAAATGGGCCAGGGATATGACTCAGTGGCTTGTGCAAGCTTGAGGACTGGAGTTCAGATCCCCAGAACCCATAGAAAACCCAGGTGGATGTGGCAGTCCAGTTAAAATCACCCCCACTCAACAGACAGAGGCAGGGTTCCTGGGACAAGTGAACTAGCTAAACCAGCTGAATGGGCAAGCTCTGGGTTCAGCCAGAGACCCTGCATCAGTAAATAAAGCAGACAGTGCTCGAGGAAGGTACCTAGTGTCGACCTCTGACTTCCCATGACATGCACATACATGCATACATGTGAACATGCACACATGCTCATAAAGCACAGCAAACATGCAAGAAAGGAAGAAAGGAAGAAAGGAAGAAAGGAAGAAAGGAAGAAAGAAAGAAAGGAAGGAAGAAAGAAAGAAAGAAAGAAAGAAAGAAAGAAAGAAAGAAAGAAAGAAAGAAAAAATAGAGCTCAATTCTTTAGAATTTGAATGGCCACAGGAGCTCAAAAAGGGGCTTTTGACACCACCAAATGAGGGAGAAGTGTTGGGGAGTCTCCCAGATCTGAGTTCTGCCTACGATTCCTGGAGCCTGAATAGGCAAGTGGGAACAGCCCAGGACCACCCACCTTGGGAGGTCTGGACTCCACAGAATAGTGTGGACTAGCTTAGTGACTGCGGACACCTTCTCTTCACAGCACCAAGGACTCGGAAGCACTAATGGGGGGCGCCCCGCTCTACCAGCTCAGCCTCCACCCTTAGTGCCAAGCTCAAAATTCAAACAGACATCATTTAGACAATCCACCATTTAATGGGAAACAGGGTAAGGAGGAGATATGGGCTGCCCAGCTACTTCTGAGAGATGTGGCTTTAGCCCCTCCCTCCCAGAGTTAAGGGACACCAAAGACTTCAGACCGGGAACACAGAGAGTTTCACTACCATGGGATAGGGAGGTTTAACAGGGTACGGCTGGATCAGCAGGAGGAGTGAGGGGGTCAACAGGAGTTGTTAGGGTCTTTTCCGTTGTATTAATCCCATCTGGCTCCATTGAGGGTTCTGGGAACTTGGGAATATAGCGATGGATCCAGGACACGTAGCTCATCACTCGGGTGTATACACCAGGGAAGTCAGGAAGTCCACAGCCTCTGCCCCAGCTGACCACACCCACCTGGACCCAGGAGCAGTTCCACCTGCATACCAAGGGACCCCCGGAGTCACTCTGTGGGAAAAGGCAAGAATCAGCACTCCAGGCATCCCATCATGCCAGGGTGGGTGGGTCCCAGTGTGCTGGGTCAGGGAGAGACAGAGGAGAGAGGATAGTCAGGCATCACCTGGCAGGAGTCGCGGCCCTTCATCCCAGCACAAAGCATGTCATCTTTGATCATCCTGGTGCTGCTGTTCGAGGAAGAATTGGTGTGGTACTTCCGCTCACAGTCACTGTTTCCCACAATGGGGACTGCGACTTCCCTCAGGTGATAGGGTGGGGGCAGTGGCACTGTGGAGAGAAGCCAGTGAGAACCAAAGCTGGGGGCTCTGCCTCTTCCCACCAGTGCCGACAATGGCCATGAGGTCTTCCCAGTACCCACCGTAGTCCTCGATGACACCCCAGCCGGCCACCCAGCAGGTCTTCCTTGGGGAAACCCTCTGGGAAGCAGCAGGGAGGGAGACAGGGTGGACATGTTCAGACAGCATGACTGGGGTCCCCAGTTTGAGCAGAGCAATGTCTGCACCCCCTGGGGCAGACAGCCTCGCACTGAACTTGGGGTGGCGGATGATCCTGGCCACCTTTGTCAGCCGGTCATTTTCATAGAGCCTCAGCTGTCCAACTTGGACCCTAAAGCCACAAGCTTCCAGTTCTTTCCTGAGAGACAGAACAATGAACCCCTCAGAGAGGCTGAAGGTTAGGGAAATTAATCTCAGAACATACACAGGGATCAGGAGGGTCCCAGAAATCCTGCCTCCCACCAGGAACCCTGCCCACAAAGTACCACCCACCTCCCAACATCCATCTGCTCGCAGCCAAGGGAATAGGTGACCCTACTCACGGCTGTACACAGTGGGCAGCAGTCAGCACCCACTGAGGGTGGATGAGGGAGCCCCCACAGATGTGTTCCCATTTTCTGTACTTCATATTGTAGAACCTCAGGCTGACCTGCCATGGGAACCGGCTGGCTGAGACAGGGCAGCCCCCGACAATGCCTACCAACTCCTGTCCTGAGCCTAGGTCTGGAGAAGCAAGTAGGGGGATCAGACACCCGGCAGAGGTTTCCAAAGCTCAGGAGTCGGTGAGATTCCTGGCAAACCAATAGTCTGACATAACCCCAGAGGATCTGGAGCAGGAATCTGAGCCTGGGACAGCATAAGAGCTCGGGGTTAGGACTCACCAGGAGTAACAGGCATTGTGCTCCCCAGACAGAGGAGGGTGAGAAACAGCAGCCACAGCATCCCAAAATCACAGGGGTCTCTGGTCCCAAACATCGGCTTCTGCATCCAGGAGACCTGAGGACAGAGGTGCTAATAGATAGTCAAGCTGTGCTCCACTCTCTGTCTTCCCTTGAGGCTCCCCAGGGTCCCATTTATCTTTCTTCCACAGGATGTGGGCATAGAATGCAACATCTGTACTCCAGAGGTGCATGTTGTGGCCACACATGTCTTTCATTGGGGCTGATATGAAGTGACCAGTCAGTGTAAGTTCACCACCTCCGGGGCAGGCAAGGTGGGCTGTGGGGGTATGCCAAGCATGCCCTGGAGTAGGTGGGTCAGGCTGCAGACTGGATATTTGAAAAGACAAAAACAAGATGGAGAGACTCTGACGTGATCTCCTTCTGTCCTTAGCTAGAGTCACCACCCCTCCACCCACAGAAGCCTGGCACCGGGAGCTGATGACACCCCAGTCTATGAGCTGCACGCTCAAAGGACTTATAGGAGCATTCTGACGGACATGGGGGAGTCCTCCAAGCACTGCAGAACTGTTGGGTCAGAGCACAAAGCTGGGTTCAAGGGGACATGGCCACCCCCTGTGGTGACATGCATATGGAAGTATGGAAGAAAGAGGCCAAGCTGTCGCTGTTACTTTCTGGAGGTCTCCTAGCCAGGCATGGAGGTCCATACCCCAGTTGCCCACTGCTATAAGATCCTAAACACGCCAAGTGGTGGTGGTGCATGCCTTTAATCCCAGCACTCGAGAGGCAGAAGCAGGCGAATCTCTGTGAGTTCGAGGCCAGCCTGGTTTGCAGAGTGAGTTCCAGGACAGCCAGGGCTATACAAAGAAACCCTGTCTTGAAAAGCCAAAAACAAACAAACAAACAAACAACCCAGGATCTCACTCTATAGCTTGGTCTGGCCTGAAATTTACTATGTAGACCAGGCTGGTCTCAATCCTATGGGAGCCTCCTGCCTCTGCTTCCTGGGTGCTGGGATTATAGGCATGTGCCTCCATACCCATCTGGATTCCATCTTGAAGACCTCAGGGCCTAACCAAAGCTTACCTCTGCCCCACACTCAGTGTTGCACACAACAGGAAATTAGACAAGAGCAACAGTGAGCAGTTACTAAACTCTATCTTGGACCTCAGGTCCAGTTTGCATCACTGCTGAACCAAGGAACGCCACTTACCCTGCTGGACAGCCAAATGCCATATGGGGAATATTAGATATCGGATAGGAGAAAGATAGGTGCTATATATTAGCCCGACCTTCCAGAACATCTTCCCATGTGCTGGCAGGTGACCCTGGTTCCTGTTTCTGACCACTGAAGCCAGATGGAATTACAAGCTTTCCTCCAGGGACACTCCTCAATGCTGTAGCCGGATTAGGTCTGTACCCTATCATACAAATCACTGTGACAATAGATAATGATGCTGAACTTCATATTCCCCGGAGGACCACATCACCCCTGATGGATCCAGAGCCATCTCCCACCCAAGGCAGTCAATCTTTTTACTGGACCTTGGACAGCAAAGGACTGACCATAGCCCTCAGGGAGAATACCCCTCAATACTACCATGTGTATCTGTGCCTGCCACAGGACCTGTGAAGTCAAAGAAACTAAGCCAACATCTCATAGTTGTGAGACTCCACTGTTCATCCAGGTATGGTGATGTATGACTTTTATCTCAGCATTCAGGAAGCAGAGTTAGGCAGGACTCTATGAATTAGAGGCCAACCTGATCTACATAAGGAGCCCCAGGCCAGGCCAGGTTATATAATAAGATCCTATCTAAAAATAAATAAAATAAAAAATTCCATAATTTATCTATGACACAGGGTCTGTGCTGGTTTGTGCTAGTGCCAATGTGACTGGTTCATACTTCTTTCATAGGGATTATAACAGGAATTTATCTAAGCTGCATATTGGGATATATGCCTATAAACCTGGCACTTGGGAGGCTGAGAGAGCTTGATTGCTTTCTTCTTTCTTTCTTTCCTTTATTCCCCCCTTTCCCCAGACAGGGTTTCTCTGTATAGCCCGGGCTGTCCTGGAACTCACTCTGTAGACCAGGCTGGCCTCGAACTCAGAGATCTACCTGCTTCTGCCTCCT
The DNA here is from genome assembly GCA_902168405.1 of Peromyscus aztecus. Lineage (NCBI taxonomy): Eukaryota > Metazoa > Chordata > Mammalia > Rodentia > Cricetidae > Peromyscus > Peromyscus aztecus. The sequence goes on along the minus strand of CABHPQ010164601.1, from coordinate 8,343 downwards.
GAGTGCTAGGATTAAAGGTGTGCGCCACCACGCTTTTAATCAGGCTGAGCCTGATTTCTATGAGTTTGTATAGAGACCTCCAGGCCTGCCAGAGCTGTATCATATGACAAGAAAGAAAG
>CABHPQ010164600.1:28849-40494 GCA_902168405.1 Peromyscus aztecus | reverse complement strand
GGGGTCAACATCGTGATAGGGAAAACCACAGAGACAGCTGACCAGAGCTAGTGGAAACTCAGGGAGTCTGGACTGACAGCTGGGGAGCCTGCATGGGACCAAACTAGGCCCTGTGAATGTGGGTAACAGTTGTGTGGCTTGATCTGTTTGTGGAGCCCCTGGCAGTGGGACCAGGACTTATCCAGGGTACAAGTTTAATTCTAATAGGTCTGCCTTGATATGTTAATTGGTCTTTTTCTCTTGCACCTTTTAATATTCTTTCTTTGTTTTGTACATTTAGTGATTTGATTATTATGTGCTGAGGGGACTTTGTTTTCTGGTCCAATATATTTGGTGTTCTGTATGATTCTTGTATTTTGATAGTCATATCCTTCTTTAGGTTAAGGAAATTTTCTTCTATGATTTTGCTGAAAATATTTTCTGAGCCTTTGAGCTGGGTTTCTTCTCCTTCCTCTATTTCTAGTATTCTTAGCTTTGGTCTTTTCATAATTTTCCATATTTCCTAGATGATTTTGTACCAGAAGATTTTGAGATTAAATATTTTCTTTGACTGATGTATTCATTTCTTCTATCATGTCTTCAATGCCTGATATTCTTTCTTCTGTCTCTTGTATTCTGTTGGTGAAAGTTGCCTTTCTAGTTCCTGTTCAAGTTCCTAAATTTTTCATTTCTAGATTTCCTTCAGTTTAAGTTTTCTTAATTGATTCTGTTTCCACTTTCAGGTCTTGAATGGTTTTATTTGTTTCCTTCCACTGTTTATGATTTCAAGATTTCCTTAAGGGACTTACTCATTTCTTCTTTAAGTACCTCTGTCATATATATAAAGGCTTTTTTAAAGAACCTTTTCCTGTGCTTCATCTATGTTGGATGTATGGATCTATGCTGAGGAGTATGGGGCTCCAGTACAGACCTATTTTCCAGCCTCTTATTGTGTTTTTACACTGGTTTCTAGGCATCTGGAAATGGGGCGTTTGTAATTTTAGGTGCTGGTCTTTGTTTTGGGAGTGTTTTATTTGTTTGTTTGTTTTTGTTTTCTTTAAATTTCTGTTTCTTCCCTGGTTCTTAGGAGAGTGTAGTGGCTATGTATTATCTATGGGAAAATCTTTTTGGGTCCACATAAGTGTGGGCACTTGGGGTTCAAAGTCAAATGTATTTCTGGGTGTTGGGTCCTGAGACTAAGGGGTGGGAAAGGACTGTCAGTAGTTGAGGGGATTCATTAGAGGGTAATACATGGTATTCCACCAGGATCTGCTTAGTTAGTCTCCTGGTTGGGGGCAGAGAGTGAGGAGAGGCCATAGCAGAAGGTTTGCCAAGAGCTGGGGATGAGACTGAGGAATAGGACTTGGACAAATGGAAGGAGAGGTTAAGATCTGCTGTTAGCCTACCTAATTCCCTGGCATGAGTGGCTGGTTGGTTCCCAGGGAGTTCCTATTGGAGTTGGGTGCTGGGCTAAAGCATGAGTGGGGAAAAAGAGGTTAGGAAGGGAAGATTGGTAGGATCCACTGGAAACTGGGGTAGGGGGGAAAAAGAAGGATGCAAGAAGTATTCTGTTGCAGAGCTAGGAATGAGACTGGGGGATTTGATTTGTAGGAGCTGAAGGAGAGGTCAATGTTCTGCTAAATAACAACATTGTTAACAAACCTCAAATAAATTGGTTCCTAATTACTGTAGTGGGTAGCCATTCCAGCTTTGATCTGGAAGTTCCAAACCCCACTGAGACTTCGGTAACTATCACGCCTACAAGGCAGGGCCAAGAGAGTACCCTGAAGACCCGAGATCCGAATGTGCTGTCTCTCTTGGTTCCTGGACCCTGGAAGCTGGAGGTAGACCAAGCAGAGTTCTCCAGAGAACACCACAGGATGTGCCACACCTTTCCCTGTTACCTATCCCTTCCCTTGTAAGTTACCTCACAAAATAAACCTCCCTTTTAACTATGTGGAGTGGCCTTAATAATTTCACCAATATGCTACTAGCACTCAGATAAACTAAATTAACAACACAGGTAACTTGTATGTAGCAAGGTGAAAAGGCCATACATGGGCCCAAACACTGTGCTCATAAATACATAAATTTTTATCAGTTTAGTTTAGTCTCTATTGTTTGTTCATTATGTAGCTGTGGGAATTTCATTCAATCCCCTCATTCTCAGTTTGTCTAGATAGCCAGATAATGGTATTTACTTGAAGAATTGTCATGAGAAATCAACTGGAATAATGTTTAGATATAAATCACAGAGTACACTTGCTAGAACATAGTAGATGAATAATCGCTTATAGCTTTCTGTCATATTGCCCTTGTCATTTTTCCTAAAACCATTGTAGGGACTTCGTTGTTGCACAAAGGTCTGCAGTATTCTCAATAACATTCTTTGTGGATCCAGACTATTATCTGCCTAAGAAGGATATTGCATTATGTCACTCCTCTACTTGCCCTCCTGAATGGGATGTTAACAGCTTAGCCTAGCTCACATATCCTTATGTTGTTGCATTGTTTTTCTTCTCTAGCCTTCTATTCATATATATGCAATAGGTAGTGGACCTGTTGATTATTCAAGGAAGATATGTGCACACTCTCTTATTCCATGCAACACAATGAAGCTTACTGACACTTGTTTGCTTCCATGTTGATTTCCTCCTTTTTATTCCTTTACCCCTAGTTAGTAAGACTTCCATTTCCCGTATTCGTTCAGAATAAATCGAGCAGTAGTAGGCATTGACAGAAAACTGGAAGATAGAAGGACTGGGGCAGAAGGAGAGTTTGAGAAATCTTTCTTATTTTATTTTTCTGTTTCTTAGGCAAAAATCTAGATTTGAGGATGTGCCGAAGTTTCTTGGGTTAGGTAGTTTATACTCCCTCTCTGGTCTTAGGGTCTGCTGGCATTCTCTATGTTGAGTTCTGCCTAAATTGTTTCATTTGCCCTCAAACCTTAGCATGGACATATTCTTCGTCTGAGTCGCTTGTCTGAGCCCTGGGCCTTTCCATGCATACTTACCCATCTTCCTTCACTATGTTTTATTACTGAGCGTGTTGTCTGTCATTTTTACTGTACCACAGCTGCAAAGATGACACTTATTTGATTTAAATATTAGTTGTATGATGCTGAAAAACTACTTATTTGAGTCCCAGTTTCTTCACCAATAACGTAATAGTGTACTTTGGTGATTAAATAAAGAACATTCATAGAAATGCACAAGTAATCAATGCCATATTTTAGTTAATACTTGAAATTTCTTCCCTCACTAAAAATGCTATGAATCTTACATATGGGATAAAATTTGATAATTTGAATGCAATGGAATTAAGAAAACCTTAGACGTGTTCCCTTCATGTGCATCTTGCTATTTTTCCATTTATGTTCAGAAATTGTGTCTGAATTACAATCTTTGAGAATTTTAGTTCTGAGCAAGTATTAGGACCACCAAGAAACTTTTAAGTAACAAATACCATTTTCTAGGTAAATGTGGATAGTTTTATTCTAAGAAAATACTATGTGGCTTAGCAGATGTGTGCCAGGTTAATATGGATGAACTGGGGGCAAAAGAATCCCAAGAGTTATTCGGGAGACAAGTAAGAGGAAGGGCAAGGGACTTATTGGAAAAACATTAAGATCAGGGGGTTAGAATAAGGAATCAGAAAGAATTTTCCAATTACTGAGGATTTTTGCTTTCTACCCTTAGTCTCAACAAGGAACTAAAGCATTCTGGGACTGTTCTCCTGCCTACAGTGACCAATAATTTGGCATCAGAAACACTCTCTCTTTCTTGATGACTTCTTGTCATTCACTTACCCAGAAACACCTATCTGGATTCCCAATAATTTGTCTAATATTTCTGCTAGAACCATAGCTAAATAAATGAGAATAATTAAAGAAGATACTAACCACAAGGTAACTGACATATATAGTGCTTCAATTGATGCCAAACTAAACTTGCTTAAGACTTGTATGACGAAGCAAAAGGAAGACTTCTTTTTATTTGAACCAATGAGGAAGATTCCAATTTAAATCACTTTGAAACCAGAGATTGAAACACGGGTACTAGTAAGCTAGGTGAAAACCCTAGTAAGAATAGATTCATTGGAGTAAAGAGAAAACACAAAGCCAGAACTCAGGAAAGTGCAGAGAGGTTACTTTGAGGTCCTCAATGTCGGGTGTGGTCTGGAGTGGGTAATTCCTAGTAGCATGAACTGAGCAATGCGTGGAGGTATGCAATTGTATCTGGGAAGCTTTAAAACTTTATTTAAAGGTAAATTCTGTATTTCAGAAATTCAAGTAAGGATATTATTTTATGTGATTCCATCTCTGTTTTTGAAAGGTAAATCTTTTGGGTCTTTGAAAGTATTGGAATGTAGGCATACTAGAGATAGATCAAGGAAGAAAATTAGAAAAGGTAAGACGAGAGATTTGGGGTAGTTGAATCGAGTCAGTGACAGCAAGAGTGGAAAGTATGGATGAACATGAAACCCACTTAAGAAACTGGGTCGATGAGACCAAGAAACTAATGAGTGTGTTAGAGACCCTTTCCTTAAAGACTTCTAAAACAATTTCTACATGAGGTCCTTGCTTCTAGGCAGTCTATCAAACAATTTCTACATGAGGTCCTTGCTTCTAGGCAGTCTATCAAATCCACTCTCCATGCAAGGACCTGAGGGACACTTAACATGCTTATAGGATCCAGGCCCATTGTAGTCTTGGGAAAAATTTCCCTGGCCCATTTATTGAAATAAAATGATCTCTGGTCTCAAAATTGCAACCCATTTGTCTTAGCCTCCTGAGAAGTTGCACTGGCAAGAATGTACCTGGTTTGTGGTGTTGTTTTTAATGATTACTGCAGAAGGGTTTTTGTGTGAATAGTCAATGACTCCCAAATCTGTTGCCAGACCACTTGGTTTCTATATGCTACTCCTATTGGTAATTCCTGCTAGATTACACAATGTCCAAATTTAAAAAATCAAAAACAAAAACAACAAAAAGAAGACTTATTCCTTCTTAAAGTTCCATTTGTTCCATAAGTTTTAAATATGCCCTATCTCTGATTCATTTACTGGACTCAAACTCACATCAGTTATCAGTTCCACCTCTTGTATTTCACATCTGTTTCCCTGCTTTTTTGATTCCCGTTCTTCAGTCAGCTCTTCAGAATTTTTTTGTGTATGCCATGTTAACTAGCTCATGTTCATGACCTGGAGCATGTTCATACAACTTCTGCCAAAACAAAGTACCTTTGGCATAAGTAATTTTCTAAAGGAGAAAGTAGAACATTCTCTATTTAAAAAAATTTTGCAAATGAAAGTGAAATAGGTAAAGGACAGGGAACTTAGCACTGTCTATTCTCATGCACATGTTGAGGTGAATAAAGCTGATCTTATAGAAGCAGGAAGTACGCTTGTGATTACCGCAGGCTGTGAAAGAGGAGAGTGGGAACGAGCGAACAGCAACAAGACAGACCAACATCGAGATAGGAAGACCAACTCCTCATGTTCCACACAACAGTAGAATAACTGTGATGTGTTGTGAATGATCATCTGAAAGCATGTCTGTGCACCATGTGTATGAACTATCTATGGATCCCAGGAGAGGGGTTCAGATCCCATGAGATTGAAGATACAGATGACTGAGTTGCCGTGCTGGCAGTTGAATATGGCTAGTTGGGAAGAGCAGTTCATGCTCTTAACCACTGACCCATCTCCCAAGTCCAAAGTACAGTTTTTATATCAAATAAGCATGTTGAGTATAAAACCCAATGTGAATTTACACAGTTTCTGTCCTGAATGACTCCTATAACTGTAAAGAGGTTCACTGGGTCTGGTTAATTTAGGGACTTTTTTATTTGCAATGTGTGTGTATATGTACACACACACACACACACACACACACACACACACACACACACATATATATATATAATTTATATAATAGAGTTGAAAACAATTTAAAACAATAAATTTTCAAGTTATATATTAGATTACATAACCCTGGAACATTTTGACTCCCTCACAGTCACAGAATTCTGAACCTATTAATATAATATACTTGGCCATCTAAAATGTGATTAGAAATATATTTTTCCAGTGACAGTATAAAAGTTTTGCTAACACAGACAAAGAAAACTCCTCAGACATTCGTATTCAGCATGCTGTATTACAACTTCAGACCTTTGGAGAATGTATATTCTTGTCGAGATTTTTTTAAATGCTGTCCACTAGTAATTTCATACTGAAAAAAAATAGCTGTTATCATTAAACTATTATTTTAAATGGTACCCTTCACTAGGAACTTGTTTTTCAGACTTAAACTTAAATCCAACTTTCCAAATAGGAAAACATAGTTTGTAATCAAAAGCTTATCATTCTTATATATTTGTATCTTAGACAACCATTTAAATTGCAATTGTAATAAGAGAAAATTTCCCGTAGACACTCCTCCTCCCCATGCTCTCTCTCTTGGTAAATGTGAATCTCTACATTCATTAGTTTTTTGGTGGGTGTTTTCTTTTGTTTCGCTGATAATACTAAATCAAAACCCACAGCATTGCTTGTAATGCATATTTTTCTTCCATAACGCACTGCTCAGAGCTAATTTATATCCAATACTGAGCCATTAAATAAAGGAGCATTTCTTCACTGGTGAGAAAACTATGAAACTGTTATCAAGAAATTGATCCCAAGGGGGATGAACAAGAACAGAGCATAATGATGCATTTGTGCAAAAAAAAAAATGCCATAATGAAACCCATTATTCCATATGCTAACTTAAGAAATGAAAAAGAAAATCAGCAAGAGAAACAAAGAAATCATTTTTCCTAACTTTTAACTTTATTTTGTCTTGCTAAGGAAATAAAAACACAGTGATCATGTTAGGTGAGGGAGACTCTTCCTTACCTTGTCCTCCAACCTGCAGGCTACACAGTATATATTTAAAAACAAACACATAATGAAGAAATGGACCACTCAGAGGCAAACCCACTCTATAGATGAAGGTCTCTCTCAAAATGCCATCAGAAACACAATTCTTTAAATTTTGACTTGAGTTATCAGAAAGAAACGATGTCACACAGAGGGGACCCCTAATGAACCCCATCATGCTAAACATTGCAATTTTAAAGACAGAGTGGATGAGAAGAAATGAAAAGCTATTCCTTGAAGCTGCCTCCACATGGGACAAATGATTCTTATAGTTGAAGTAGATTTAACTGTCCCCAAATAGCAATCTCACTCTCATACAGGAAATGAAAATAAAAGCAAGCAACCAGTCAGTCAGAGGCAGTCACCACCTTCTGGGGACAGCCACTGGAGACCTGGGGAAATGCACAGCTCTGCAGGATCCTTGCAATTATAAAAACATCTGAATGGGAATGCTTGAAAATGATCTTTGACTCTAGTGGGATGTTGAAATGACTTTTTTGAACTTTTCTCATTTTTCTTAAGTTTCTTTTTTCCTGACACTCTAAGGTAAATTATGATGTAAATGTTTCATGTTCTGCCTCCTGTGTTGGATTTTGGGGTTTATCATAATTTTATTTTGCGTATGTTGAGAGGTTTTAATAAATTATGTCAACCCAAAATACAGTGGCAATCATTGTTGCCTATATGAAGTGACAGCCTACAGGCCCAAACTGTTATTATTTGAAATTCCATTGAATTTGGAATTTCAACACCACATTTTCCTCCTAGACTCAGCTATTTATATTTCATATATGTTTAGTAATTACAGATATAATTCTTTGTATTCATGAACTACAGCAGTTAAGAAAATATGAATGGGAAAGCCAGTGGTCCTGGATAAGTTGACTATTCATTAGTTCTCTTTATCCTACCTATTTAGTTTAATTGCATATGCCAGTTATCAAGTATGATAATATGAAAACATATGAGAGTTCTGAACTTTTTTCTTTCTAAACTTTTAAAATATTTATGTATTAGCATAAATTCTGGACTACTAATACTGTAGCTTATTTTGCAAAAATAATAAGAGACAAATGCTAGATCAGTGTCTAAGTTCTTAATTATTGTACTCATGAAACATTTTGCTGTTGAGAAGGTGGTATTATCAGCAATCAGACTGAGGGGGGGTTCATGTGATTATAATTTTAGTTCCTGTTTTGTAACATGCTACTTTAATTACCATAGATTGATCAGCAAACTATTTTGAACCTCTATAAAGAGGAAATTAGACTTTGGGGATGTATTAAACATAGATTTTTAATATTACATGATCAAAGACTTATGATTATAAGTAACCAATTTCAAATATTACAGAGGAGTTAATTACATACTAATTACAAGTACCTGGCACAATGTATAGTTCACAACCCTAACTTTTGTTCACAGTTTTTTATACCATAAATTTTTTCTACTAATTAACAATGAGTATAGTGGTTTCCTTCAGACTCCATGCACACAAACAGTTGCAATTCATCACAAACTTCAGAACTGCAATTAGAAGACAAAGTGCCCATAACTTAATATTCACAAACATTAAAAATCAAGAGAAGACATATTACATTCCAGGCAACCTTTTCAATAACTCACATGGGCACCTGGTTACATCTTCACAGTTCCCCTGGGAGACAAACATTATCAGTTGAGAATTAATGACATAACCAAAACTTGAAACAAATTGAATATTAGTTGAATCACTGTTTCCTGTCAACTAAGAACTATGGAATAGCTAGTTAAGCCAAGCTAAAAATATCTATTAGTCATATTAGTACATATTTAAAATGATAGTTTTGATAATATCTTTGCCTAATTCTTATATAGGTAGATTTTCAAATATTCCAAGGATAGTTGAATTAGAACATTCAAGTTGATTTTATATATATATATATATATATATATATATATATATATATATATATATATATTTACATTTGAGTTTTATGTTCTAAAGATATACTAAATACATAGTATTTATTAATCCATAACTTTTTACTCATAATTAGAATCAAGACAAAACCAAAGTACATATACCATATATTCCTTTTAGATCCATGATATTTATAAAGTTCAAGTGGGTGATTTCTCTTAAGAGCATAACTGATCTCTTTCTTCTGTTTCTCAATTTCTCTCTACCCTACACTTGCCTTGACCCCATTACCCTCCTGCTGCAGCCTCCAAAGTACAGGCCTGTGCTACCATGCCTGTTTGTAAACATTATCACTTATGTAGAACTCACATTCTTTACATCTGACTTCAGTAACTTTCCTCCATTTAACTTTCCTCTATTAAATGGAACTATCAACCAATGGAGATGAGTTTTTTGTTGTTGTTGTTGTTGTTTTAAGGTTTATTTATTATTTTTATCTTTTTAAAGTTTTTTTAATTAAGAAAATATTTTTATTCATTTTACATACCAATCAAAGATCTCCCTCTTCCCTCCTCCCGCCCCTCCAGCCTCGCCCTCCCAACCCACTCCCCATTCTCTCCTACAAGAAGGTAAGGCCTCCCATGGAGAGGTACATTTAGTAGAGGCAGGTCCAAGACCCTCCCCCTGCCTCATGGCTGTGCAAGGTGCCTCATCATAGGTAATGGGCTCCAAAAAGCCTGCTCATGCACCAGGGATTGATTTTGATCCTACTGCCAGGGGGCCCCTTAAGCAGATCAAGCTACACGACCGTCTCAGTATGCAGAGAGCCTAGTCCAGTTCCATGCAGGCTCCATAGCTGTTGATCTAAATTTCATGAGTTCCCACTAGTTTGGTTTGTTTGTTACTACAGTCCTTTTGGAAATCAGTATGGCGGTTTCTCAATAACTTGGGAATCAATGTTCCTCAAGATCCAGCTATTCCACTCTTGGGCATATACCCAAGGAATGCTCAATCATACCATAAGGACATATGCTTAACTATGTTCATAGCAGCATTATTTGTAATAGCCAGATCCTGGAAACAATCTAGATGCTTCTCAACCAAAGAATGGATTAAGAGAATGTGGTATATATACACGATGGAGTACTACTCAGCAGTAAAAACCAATGACATCATGAAATTTGCAGGCAAATGGATGGAACTAGAAAATATCATCCTGAGTGAAGTAACCCAGACTCAGAAGGACACACATGGTATGTACTCACTCATAAGTGGATACTAGATGTAAAGCAAAGGCTAATCAGACTACAACCCACAGCTCCAGAGAAGCTAGCTGACAAGGACGACCCAAAGAAGACACATAGATCACCCTGGGAAGGGGAAATGGATCAGATCTCCATGAGTAAACTGGGGATGAGGGGTGGTCAATGGAGGGTAGGGGATGGGGAATGAGAACGTAAGGGAATGGGATGGTTGAGCTGGAACAGGGATGGAGTGGGAAAGCAATAAAAGAGATACCATGATAGATGGAGATGTCGTGGGGATGGTGAGAAACCAGGAGCTAGGAAAGTTCCCAGGAATTCACAAAGATGACTCCAGCTTAGACTACTAGCAATAGTGGAGAGGGTGTCTGAACTGGCTTACCTCAGTAATCAGATCGGTGAATACCTTAACTGTCATCATGATGGGAAAACCTATGGAGATGAGTTTTACACTTGAAACTGTGTTTCTGTTTTTATGATGGACTCCCACTTTGGAATCCCCAGTTCAGCAGTCACATAAATCTGGTCCACTTATTTAATGAAAATGATGGAGAACCTCAAAAACATTCCAATGCAATTTGTACTTTATATCTACTCAATAGTTTTTTTAAAAAATAATCATTTGTTAACTTTTTGCTCAAATTTTTTTTGGTGACTTTTCCAAACATTCACTTTTTCCAAGTACCTGACTTCAGCAGATGTGTTTATCTCTTTCTCCACTGGGAAAATTAAAGTTACCTGACATCTAAGGCTACTAATTTCTCACAAGTCAAAGTTTATAAGTGGCTTACTTTCCTTTATATCCATCCTCTATATGCCAAGACCACCCACTCTACACTTTACTAAAGATTTTATTTAACAGCTTTTACTACTAGGAAAGTTTGAGTCATTACCAAAACCCATGAAGGAAGGTGATTATTTCCAGATTTTACCTACAAGGGAACTGAGATTGACTAGTGGCTAAGAAACCTGCTCAAATGATACAGTGAACCAGGCATAGAGCTTAGAAGAAGAACCAAGAACTTTCTGAATCCAAGAGTTCCCCCCTTTATCATGATCTCATCTTCATAGTCCCATCAACTTAATTGAAGATCAGGTTTTCACTTTCTTTGCCTTTGTTTACAATACACACATAGTGTGGATAGACCATGATTGTTGAATGATATTAAGTTCTTCAAGATATATCTAGCTCGTCTCTTTACTTGCTAATCATCAATATTTAAAAAGAAGTTAATCATCAATATATAAAATAACACTATACTTATAAGTATACATTATTCACAATATTATAATGACTTTGGATACTTAAATTTTATATTAAATAATTTCAAATTTCTAAGAGTTTCAAGCACAGTGAAAAGGAGATTTTCTTCTGGGGGGTGCACATTATTTGGCTTACAATTCCAGGTCACAGTCCATAGTATTTTAGAAATAGAGGCAGGAACTAAAGCAGCTAGTCACATTATATCCACAGTCAAAAGCGAAGAGAAGAAATGTGGTGTTTCTTGCTTGCAGCTAGCTTTCTCCAGTTTCTTCTTCTTCTTCTTCTTCTTCTTCTTCTTCTTCTTCTTCTTCTT